>JAVTVY010042333.1:0-18748 GCA_036873755.1 Hanleya hanleyi
AGCTAGATTTCATAGCTGGTTCTAGAAGCTGCACCACCAAGCTTCTTTCAACCCTATTGACGAGGGCCCTTCAGGAGGTAAAAGCATTTTGGGGAAGGTATTGCGCCATTATTTCTAAGAACTCTGGCGTTGAATGTATGTGAATATTGAAAAACTCAAAATGTCTTACGGAAGAACTTGATGCTAAAGGTCACATACCGTACAGACATGTATCCACATGGGATTTCTCAACTCTCTATACTACAATCCCTCATCAGGACCTTATTGACCGTCTAAGTTCATTAATAGTATCTGTGTTCAAGAAAACTGATCATAGATATATTAATGTCGGATGCCATAAAGCATTCTTTAGCTCTACTACATACAGGAGATATCATTCATGGGATGTTTCTTTGTTTATAGAGTTGCTTGAATTTCTCATTAAAAATATCTATGTGAAATTTGGCAACACAATATATCAGCAGCATATAGGTATTCCAATGGGTATTAATTGTGCACCCCTGTTGGCTGACCTGTATCTGTTCTCTTATGAATATGACTATATGCAGGCGCTTTCAAAAACCGATCCATTCAATTACAAGCGTCTAGTCCGTCATTCATAATCCAGCCGTCGTCCATTAGAGAATATCCGCGTCCATAATCCAAAGACCTATTCCATTTCCATATAACAGCATTAGCACCAAATTCAAAAAGACAAAAGTATACATAAACATAGGCTTGTTTCCTGCAAGAGAGAAGCGGTCAACGGTTTTCAATGATGCCGGCAAGACATCATGATGTTCCAAAATATCAAATCCGTATCGCTGATCAGTATTCTTAATCCATAATATTCGTTATAGAGTCGTCATCTAAAAATGATGTACCTCAGTCACGCTTTGATTGTGACTGTTCATATGAGTACCATGAGGATCTTGAAGTACATGGGCTCATACGTTCCTTCTCATTCACCAAACGCTATATAGACGAACTTCTCGCTGTGGATAATCGCTATATAAATGACGCAGTGAAGGATATATATCCACCTTCACTGGATTTGAAGGAAACTACAGATAGCCCTACAGGCACATCTTATTTAGATCTCTATCTCTATAAAAATGAAGCGGGCATTCTCTTTCGTCGACTTTATGACAAAAGAGATGATTACAATTTCGACATCGTAAACTATCCCTTTCTGGACAGTAATATTCCAGTGGGACCTGCATATGGCGTATACATATCTCGCTTAGTAGCATTTGCTAGATCCTGTGTTAAATGTGACGATTTTAATCAACGTCACAAAACACTGGTGCAGAAACTTAAAAAACAGGGCTATTCCACCAAGCGCCTACACTCAAAGTTTCTCAAATTTGGCGATACATATCGCATGCTGATAGCAAAATACGAACGTAGCGTGCAAGATCTATGGCGCTACGTTTCGTAACTTGTGTCTAATTCCGCTTAACCCGGGGCTAGGGGCCGTATGAACCCATGTACTTCAAGATCCTCATGGTACTCATATGAACAGTCACAATCAAAGCGTGACTGAGATACATCTTTTTTCTTTAGATGACGACTCTATAACGAATATTATGAATTAAGAATACTGATCAGCGATACGGATTTGATATTTTTGGAACATCATGATGTCTTGCCGGCATCATTGAAAACTGTTGACCGCTTCTCTCTTGCAGGAAACAAGCCTATGTTTATGTATACTATGATTGTCTTTTTGAATTTGGTGCTAATACTGTTATATGGAAAATGGAATAGGTCTTTGGATTATGGACGCGGATATTCTCTAATGGAAGACGGCTGGATTATGAATGACGGACTAGACGCTTGTAATCACATAGATACCTCACTCGATCCAATCGGCCCACTCGTGGCCCACCTAGACCCCAAAACGTCTATTCCCGTACCCGTTTCCCACAATTCCCTGTCTGCGCATGCGCAGAATGTTGACAACGGCCGATACACTAGCCCAGGTGGATGCTCCCTCACGTATGCTTCACATTGATACCTCATACGACCCAATCGGCATACTAGTGGCCCACCTAGACCCCAAAACGTCTATTTCCATACCCTTTCTCTACTGCGCATGCGCAGAATGACGTCGGTTCTACGTCACACCCAGCCCATTGGATACTCCCTCACGTATGCTTCATATTGATACCTCACTCGACCCAATCGGTCCACTAACGATGCCTCGAGGTCAAGGTCAATTCTGACCGCCGATTCGTGATCAACGGCCCCGATAATACTTTAAAACGAAAATGGAATAAAATCCTCGAAACTTCAGTTTCGACCCCAAATTTCAGCCAAGGAGGGTCCCCCTTGACGTTTCTGGGGGTCAAAATTACACCTTCACCGATTAACCTGAAAATTGGCGTATAAGTATTATCTAGGTCACTGATCACGAATCTGAGATTAACCTTGACCTACTTATGGTGGTTGAAAAAAATTGAATAAATGTACGAATTTTTTTTACAATAGTAAATGAGGTCAGAGTTCACTGTCTTTTTGATATGTGATGAGCCTATGACCTTTCAGTTAACATATGACCTTGAACTTGACCTTGACCTCGAATTTAAAAAAATAGCATACTTATTCGGAATGACTAATAATTTTCAAAGTTCAGGATCAATGTCAAAGTCGTGGTCATTGTTCAAAGGCAAAGGTCACGAGGTCGTCACATATCAAAAGGTCAAGGTCATCCGCCTATATCTTGTGACCTTCCGACAAGGTGAAATTCGGCCCAAGGGTTAGAGAAAAAAAGAGGGCTGACGGAGGGTTTGAGGTCATAGCGGATGGTTTGGCGAGCTCCTTATGAAGAAGCGGCAGGCCTCTCTAAACCTGGTGAAATGAGGCAAACGTCCATCGAATAGTAGCGGACGTTCGCGTCCATCCACTAGTAGAAGACGTTCGCGTCCATTTCGTTGAACGCGGATCTGGCTTAGGGACACAGACTGAGGCTAATGGTGTACAAACGACCTTATATGACCACTCACTCACTTTCACTCACTCTCACTAACTCACTCGCTCACTCACTCACCATCGTTAGTGCGTCAATGCGTTAAGACGGGCGTTGGGCACGCCTCACTCACTCACTCACTCACTCACTCACGCATACACTTTTTTACCCAGAAGGGGGAGGTAACTCTACCATGGTAGATCAATCCACGACCCCAGTGTGCCTGAGATCATGAGTTCGGGATACACTCCAGCGTCCACGAGTCGCCCCTATAGGTTAGTGTATAAGGGTAGCCTCGTCTCAATGGCGCACCTGAGCGACGCTGCACTTTGTCTACTATAGCTGCTCGCCTATCCCTACCAAATAAAGTCCGTCTTTTCCGCACGTGGGGGTTTACCTATTCCGCTTTTTACTTCCAGGGAAAACATACAACCGCTAACCCAATCTGCATATATCGGCAGGCAGCTTGGAACCATATTAACCCCTCTAGACCTGGTTGATAGGGTCATTTTAGGGGTAAAGTCCGAAAACATGCACCCACCCATGACTTGATCGGCCTGAAGGCGCGCTTCACATGGATACCCTCCCCGACCCAGTACGCCCACTATGGGCCCACCTCGACCCCAAAACGTCTATTCCCATACTCTTTTTCTACTGCGCAGGCGCACCATTGCGCTACTTTTACTCCACACAAGTCCATTTGGACGCCACCTCATGAGAGCTTCAAACTAATACGCTCCCCGACCCATTCGCACCACTATGGGTCCACCTCGACCCCAAAACGTCCCTTCCAGTACCCATTTCCCCACAATTCCCTATCTGCGCATGCGCCGAATGTTGAAAACGGACGACACACTAGTCCAGTCGGACGCTCCCCCACAATGACACCTCCCACAGCCTAATCGAACCACTATTGATCCACCTCGACCTCCAAACGTTCATTCAAATACCCTTTCTGACGATATTTCCACCCCCCATCCATCCAGTTGGACGCTCCCCCACGAATGCTTCAAACTGATACCTCACACAACCCAATCGTGCCACTATGGATCCACCTAGACGCCAAAACGCCCACCTCGATCTGCCTGCTCACTGCGCATGCGTCATCAGCACTTTTCAAAAAAAGTCAACGCATGGCTTCGAGACCCCTCCCATCGTGTTCTACAGCTCGAGATGAAGAAATCAAGGTGCCACAACCCATAGTAAAATCCACAAGAAAAAAGATATGACCACCCCTTTCCCATACCTGCATGAGATTAACATTGGAAGTCACTGGGGTCTTAGGTAGGGGCAGATAACTCTTGCTGGGCCGCCAGGTGACCGGAAGCGACGTCACAGGAAGTGACCCGGATGTTACCGGATGCCACGTGACCGGATGTGACCTTTGATCCGGATGTCACCGGATGTGACGTCATAGTGACGCCATCGTGACGTCACAGGAAGTGACCCGGTTGCCACGTGACCGGATGTGACCTTTGACCGGATGTGACCGAATGTGACGTCATAGTGACGCCATCGTGACGTCCCCTCCACATCAGCCTCACTCCTCAGCCTCAAAAATGCTAATAAATTTGCCGTCTTTCTAGTACTCAAGTCACGTGGATTTCCTACGCGGAAGAAATTAATTATATCCGCGGAGGAAATATTATATCCGCGGAGGAAATATTATATCCGCGGAGGAAATATTATATCCGCGGAAGAAATATTATATCCGCGGAGGAAATGATTATATCCGCGGAGGAAATATTATATCCGCGGAGGAAATATTATATCCGCGGAGGAAATGATTATATCCGCGGAGGAAATATTATATCCGCGGAGGAAATATTATATCCGCGGAGGAAATGATTATATCCGCGGAGGAAATATTATATCCGCGGAGGAAATATTATATCCGCGGAGGAAATGATTATATCCGCGGAGGAAATATTATCTCCGCGGAGGAAATATTATATCCGCGGAGGAAATGATTATATCCGCGGAGGAAATATTATATCCGCGGAGGAAATATTATATCCGCGAAGGAAATGATTATATCCGCGGAGAAAATATTATATCCGCGGAGGAAATGATTATATCCGCGGAGGAAATGATTATATCCGCGGAGGAAATATTATATCCGCGGAGGAAATGATTATATCCGCGGAGGAAATATTATATCCGCGGAGGAAATATTATATCCGCGGAGGAAATGATTATATCCGCGGAGGAAATATTATATCCGCGGAGGAAATATTATATCCGCGGAGGAAATGATTATATCCGCGGAGGAAATATTATATCCGCGGAGGAAATATTATATCCGAGGAGGAAATGATTATATCCGCGGAGGAAATATTATATCCGCGGAGGAAATATTATATCCGCGGAAGAAATGATTATATCCGCGGAGGAAATATTATATCCGCGGAGGAAATATTATATCCGCGGAGGAAATGATTATATCCGTGGAGGAAATATTATATCCGCGGAGGAAATGATTATATCCGCAGAGGAAATATTATATCCGCGGAGGAAATGATTATATCCGCGGAGGAAATATTATATCCGCGGAGGAAATATTATATCCGCGGAGGAAATGATTATATCCGCGGAGGAAATATTATATCCGCGGCGGAAATATTATATCCGCGGAGGAAATGATTATATCCGCGGAGGAAATATTATATCCGCGGAGGAAATATTATATCCGCGGAGGAAATGATTATATCCGCGGAGGAAATATTATATCCGCGGAGGAAATATTATATCCGCGGAGGAAATGATTATATCCGCGGAGGAAATATTATATCCGCGGAGGAAATATTATATCCGCGGAGGAAATGATTATATCGGCGGAGGAAATATTATATCCGCGGAGGAAATATTATATCCGCGGAGGAAATGATTATATCCGCGGAGGAAATATTATATCCGCGGAGGAAATATTATATCCGCGGAGGAAATGATTATATCCGCGGAGGAAATATTATATCCGCGGAGGAAATATTATATCCGCGGAGGAAATGATTATATCCGCGGAGGAAATATTATATCCGCGGAGGAAATATTATATCCGCGGAGGAAATGATTATATCCGCGGAGGAAATATTATATCCGCGGAGGAAATATTATATCCGCGGTGGAAATATTATATCCGCGGAGGAAATGCTTATATCCGCGGAGGAAATATTATATCCGCGGAGGAAATATTATATCCGCAGAGGAAATTATATTTGGTGTTTTTCAAGAATTTCGTACGTTTTTCTTCGACTTTGTCTCTGTTTTTACGTCGTTGAACACAGAAAATTCGCAGAATATTGCTATGAATTCGCTGAAAATTCAGTTGATTTGTTGGAAAATACAAAGAAAACCTAGAAAATTAAGTTGGTTTCTTCGGAAATAGAAGAAAAACATAGGAAATCGAAAGAAAACGACAATGGCCCTAACGGGCCACCGTACCCACTACATCGCTGTACTGTTTGGAAGGTACACTTTTCAAGACCAATCGAAACATTAGTTTCGCCATTAGACTGTTTCATCCAGCTCCGGAGACCACAATCGATTGCGGTCTATGGAAGCCGGATGCGGCCATCTCGCGTTTTCGCATTTTTGCATCTATAATAGTAACGCGAAAACGCGAAAACCCGAAAACGCGAAAATGCGAAAACGAGAAAACACGAAAACCCGACGCGAAAACGCGAAAACGTTTCCGCCTTTTCGCGTCGCCTTTTCGCGTCGGGTTTTCTAGTCTGGTTTTCGCATTTTCGCGTTTTCGCATTTTCGCGTTTTCGCGTTCTCGCATATTCGCGTTTTCGCGTTGTCTCTGTTCTGCATTGTTGAGGTCATATATATGGAAGCCGGATGGGGGGACGCTATAAAAGTGAGCACCACGAGTTGGTCAAACACAGTGCCACGCACCCCCAAAATGCCTGCTTTCTATACTACGGTCAGACTGCGCATGTGCAGAATCCTGAACACGGAGGAACCAGTAGTCCAGTCGGATGATCCTCCACGAGAGCTTCAAAATAAGACCTCAGACGACACCATCGGACCAATAGTGACCCATGTCAGCGCCAAAATGTCTATTTCCACATACTTGGTATACTGCGCATGCGCAGAATGACGTCAGTTTTACGTGACATCCACCCAGTCCGATGGAAGGTACACTTTTCAAGACCAATCGAAACATCAGTTTCGCCATTAGACTGTTTCATCCAGCTCCGGAGACCACAATCGACTGCGGTCTATGGAAGCAGGATGCGGCCATCTCGCGTTTTCGCATTTTTGCATCTATAATAGTATAACGCGAAAACGCGAAAACGCGAAAACCCGAAAACGCGAAAATGCGAAAACGAGAAAACACGAAAACCCGACGCGAAAACGCGAAAACGTTTCCGCATTTTCGCGTCGCCTTTTCGCGTCGGGTTTTCTCGTCGGGTTTTCGCATTTTCGCGGAAGCCGGACGGGGGGACGCTATAAAAGTGAGCACCACGAGTTTGCCGGTCTTGCAAGATGCCTCGGCATAAATGCTGAAAATGGACACTCATATTGGAAATTCATTTGCTGCAAGATAAAGGTATATTTAGATGCTCTAAACGTATACATTGAACAAATAAAATCGAAGCATTAGTAGGGATCTTGGTAAAATGAATAATAAGGAATATACAGTAATTTACAGCAGAGGAAAAATCTAAGGAACAATGAAAACATGGAAGATTTACAAAGACATTTAATGGAGTTAGGGACGGAAAATAAGTGAGCGTTCAGGAGACATAATTCCTCAATTTAGAAAAAAATGACATCTTCAGCGAAATGTATATAACTAGACTGAAATCTGATGATGGTAGTATAATTTGCAATAGAAGCGAGGTTATGGACATGCAATGTCAGTATTATAAACATTTGTATAAAAAGATACCGATTTTTTGTGAAAACAAAGTTTTCTAACCTCTGTTTGCCCAACGCATATATTATATTTTCATCCACAGCTATAGCTATGTGAGGCTAGCTTTGTATAGGAATATCTCAAATGATTTTTTTTTTATCTCATTTTCGTTGGGGAATGCAAAATCCTTGAGAACAGTTTGTTTTACCGTGGTTGTAAATAGGTTTTGATATGTATCCTCACTCATTGTCCATGTTAAGGGTCGTATTGACTAGCGTAAAAGTCCAAATGAACCCTCGTGGCAATATAAGCAACTGAATGAAGCGTAAACTGCGAAAACGCGAAACCGCGAAAATGCGAAAACACGAAAATGCGAAAACCCGACGCGAATTTTCGCGTTTTCGCATCGCATTTTCAAATCAAATAACTCCGATTGCTCTGATGACGTCATAGCGTCGGCCATTTATCACTGATTTTATCAAACTTTTCCACCCATGTATAAAACATTTCTACATAAGTTAAACACTGCAAACTTTTCAATATATGAGTAATTCTTTTGTAGATAAGTTGAAATATTTCACGTTTCAGCAATAATCGATTAAATGCTAAAACGTCTCGCCGAGCCTGCGGTTTTAATATTTAATCATTTAGATCACATAACTGTACTTTTTTCCATATATGTATTAAAGATCTCAACATGTAGTGTATTTAACATGCGTGGAAAAGTTTATTTAACATCTGTGGTAAAATTTCCTACGTAAGTTATAAAAATTTTACATATGTGGAAAACTTATGCACACATGTGAAATAAATTCACTATTCAACTTATGTGCAAAAGAATTTTACATATGTATGAAACTTTTCGACATATATAATAAATAGGCACTTTTCTACAATTTAATTGTTTTTGTACATATGTCAAATCTTTTTGACATATTGTAGAACTTTCGGTCCTCAAGACAAGGGCTTGTGCGCGATCTTAGCTATTATAACGCAAGGTCGTCGGCTGACTCGGGAGATGATGTTTACATAACCCGTTCCAGATATATAGATTCCAGCCCGGCTCCGGGATTTCTCGAAGACTCGAAATGGATGACAACAACAACGAATTTCTGATGATATATGGTTTAATATATTTGCATTTCGTACCAGCTTACAACATTTCACGCAGTTTGTGAACTCTACCGGTGGCCTCTACCGGTGGCAGTAGGACGGTAAGATGGAATAAACTGTAGGGGAGATTGGGGTACAGTGGGACATGGGGCACAGTGGGACAAGCCGTCTAGCTCTTCTGTTAAGAACAAGAAGCATATTACATTACTATCATCAGAAAGCTATCACCCCCATACAAATTCTATATTGATTACAAGTAAATTCTATCATTGGTGAAAAATTAGGGACACAAAAATTGTTTTTGAGCAGTCCAAGTAAATTTTTAGGACTGAGGGTGATAGTTCATTATGAGAAGTTTTCAGCGGTACTTCATTGCTGTTTTGTTACTACTGAGAGAGGATGGACACAGGTACACTATAATGATATCGATTTAGTATCTCAGCTGTATGTATTAGTTTTTTGTCATAAAAAGGAATATATCATGCACCTGGGGCAGAGTGGGACACTTTTGCCGGGGCACACTGGGACAATAATAATCAGATGGTGAAATTTCCTTTCATCCTAAAATGCCAGCAAAGTGCATTATTTTGTACCCTAGATGGTACTATTTGCTAATCCTATCAGATTTGATGAATTTTACTAAAATGTTCATAGTCAAGTGCCCCGATCCCAACGTAACTGACGAATTGGTTCGCGGATCGAGATGGAGCGTCGAAGTGCACTGATAAACGAGTCCGTACTGAGTGAATTAGCGATCTCGATATGGATGGCCCTCGAAACCAAGCAAATAAATAACACCCCATACAGTTTCAGTTCATTCCTTCCTTCTCTTGTGATCCTCGGACCAAACAAAAATCCACTCCACAGTACGTGAAAGGAGAGGCCGGTTCCAATCGGTCTCGGGGGAGATCAGCCATCTTCTGGTCTTGCACGGGCCTTCGTGACTTTCAACAGGTAACACATTTGTTAATCAGGGTAGCCACTGCCGAAGAACATCCTATCATCCAATATCCACTGCTTCTGATCTCATTGGTCGTTATTCCGCGTCCTTGATGTTGCATGCGTTCAGGAAAGTGGCGTATGATCAATTCGGTCACATGACTTGACTTCGGAAGGATTACCGGATGCTTGTAGTCGTCGGCAAATATCGAGTTCCTAAGACGCCCACCTACCCGCATGATGCCAGATTCATCCACGAACGGGTCAAGTCGGTATAGTGGACTAGAGGGTTTCACTAATACTGTAATGGAACGGTTGCTCAAGATATCGAGCTCGTCAGGAAATGCTTTTCGTTGGACGAGGCGAACAACAGCAAATTCAGCGTGCTTAAGGTCCTCAGTCGTGAGTGAAGTGTTTTCAGGTGTGTCGTGTTGTGGGTTCTTCCTTGATGCCACTCTGTTTTTTAGTCTACAGATGAACACGAAGCAGTTCGCAACTGCCCTGTTCAGCCGATACCAAGGGGAGAAATATCCAAATCGTTCCAATTTTAATTTAGGGTCGAGTTTGGCGGCGGAAATAGCTAGAACTTTCGCGTCGTTGACTTCGGGGTCACCAGGACACAGTGGGTACGATTGTTCTGTGGCTTCTATGGGTGTGTTACTGCACAGAAACGCTGGTCCAGTGGTCCATCTGGGTTTTTTGATGAGACGCGTCGTCTGCAGGATTGTCCTCTGATTTCACATAATGCCATTGAGAAGCCTCACTGTGTTCTCGTATACGTTGGACACGGTTGGCTACAAAAACATGAAACCATCGGGTGTCATTCGATATGTAGCCGAGGACAACGTTGCTGTCTGTCCAATAGAATTATGTTGCACTCTCCAAATCCAGCTCTTCGTGTAGGAATACAAGCGTCTAGTCCGTCATTCATAATTCAGCCGTCGTCCATTAAAGAATATCCGCGTCCATAATCCAAAGACCTATTCCATATCCATATAACAGTATTAGCACCAAATTCAAAAAAGACAATCATAGCATACATAAACATAGGCTAGTTTCCTGCAAGAGAGAAGCGGTCAACAGTTTTCAATGATGCCGACAAGACATCATGATGTTCCAAAAATATAAAATCCGTATCGCCGATCAGTATTCTTAATTCATAATAATCGTTCTAAAGTCATTATCTAGAGAATGGTGTATCTCAGTCACGCTTTGATTGTGACTGTTCATATGAGTACCATGAGGATCTTGAAGTACATGGGTTCATACGGCCCCTAGCCCCGGGTTAAGCGGAATTAGACGCAAGTTACGAAACGTAACGCCATAGGTCTTGCACGCTACATTCGTATTTTGCTATCAGCATGCGATATGTATCGTCAAATTTGAGAAACTTTGAGTGGAGGCGCTTGGAGGAATAGCCCTGTTTTATAAGTTTCTGCTGACCTTCACGGAGACTACGACAGCCGTCAATTCGAGTCGTGGGATGGTTACGGGTTTTAATGGCGTTACCCTGGCTTTTCCCATCAAGAGGGTACAGTGTACGCGATTCTGATCATCGACTAGCCTGAGGTACGAACACTGACCATATCCGCGTGTACTAGCGTCGGTCGATACCACTTTCCCGAAGTCTGCTGGTTTGAAACATCGCTTGACCTCCAGAGTTTCTAAGTGCGGCAGACTTTGTCGCCATTGACTCCCATGATGCTCTAAGGTCGTCCGGCAAGGGACTGTCCCAATCGGCATTCTGTCTGCACATTTTCTGCAATATGGGTTTCCCCACCAGGATGACTGGCGCCACTAATCCTAATGGATCATACACCGAGCTTACGGTCGAGAGGATCCCGCGGCGCGTAAGGGGTTGATACTTGAGTACAATGCGGAGATTTTTTGCATCGGACTCATTGCACCATTGAACACCGAGAGCGCGTTCCAGCGATGGTGAAGTTTCCAAGAGGTCTGTTGACTTAATACCTGAAAGCAGTCCTCGAGTGGTATCGTGGCAGTGACCTCGTCCGAGCTGGACACAAATTTGTGTAGCTTTAAACCACCCTTACCACACATATTTCCGCTGTTTGTATGAGATCGATGGCTTCCTTGACAGTTTCTATTGACTTGAGTCCAATGTCGACATAAAAGTCGCGACGGATGAAAGTCGCTGCATCGGTTCCAAATTCTGCCTGATTGTTGTTGGCTGTTTACTTTAACCCAAATCTGGCACATCCGTGAGACGACACAGCCCCGAACAGGTGGACGTTCATCCTGTATTCAAGAGGTTGCGATGAATGATCTCCATTTTTCTACCACACGAAACGAAGGAAGTCTTGGTGCTCCTTCTTGACATTGAACTGGTAACAGATCTGCCTGATGTCGCACATGAAGGCGATGCTCTCTTGTCGAAATCTGGCAAGGACTCTTACAAGACCGTTTGTGAGTTCGGGTCCTTGTAGAAGATTGTCGTTTAAGTATTCACCTTGAAAGGTCGCGCTGCAGTACAAAACCACGGGTATTTTATTGAGCTTCTTGGGATGGGATACCCCATGATGTGGGATATAACAAACCCAACCGTTAGGGTTGCAAATCTCAGTTACGGGAACCCTTTCAGCTAGTCCATTCCTGATGACATCTTTCATGAATGTCACATAATCGTCGTGGTATTTTGCGTTGGCGAGAAAGCGTCTTTTGAGCACCACGTGTCGATGTATAGTCATTGCTTTGTTGTTAGGCAATTTCTGTTCCGAGTGTTTAAACTGGAGTGGCATTTCGTAGTGCCCATCATCTCGTTGTTTGATACTCGTCGACATAATGGAGAGGAGTTTTCTGTCATCCCGGGAGAGAGCCTTTCCGGTTGAATTCGTCTCGCTGAAGTCAAGCTCCATCATTCGTTTAATCTCGCGATGACTAATTACTTCTTTGACTGAAATCCTGAAAGAGATTGCTACCGTTTTAGTTCCCAGACACTTGCCTTCGTTATCGATTGCACAGACTTCTTGGAGAACATCGTATGTCAATACTCGATGACTGACTCCTATCGTCAGTCATCGAGTCCTAATAAAAAAGAAATCATAAATCACTGTGGAACCACATCACAATGTTCTCATTCAAAGTTCAAAGGCTAAATTACCCAGTCACAAGGTTCACGCAATCTACCACTTTTATTATTGATTTATCAACTTCACTGGGAATGCAGTATTATCGATAATAAACGAAACAGTTCATATAAGGCGTTACCATGGCGCACATAAGACGATTGCTCAAGGGAGAGAGAAACAATTAAGGTTTAACGTCGCGTTCAATACATGTTACCAACCTGTCTAAGGATTCAGTCCATAATGTTCCAAGAAAGTAAAGAGAATACAATGTCTCAGAGTTCGTTAGGGCACGACCCACTTCTGTAAACTGCAAACCGTTCATCACTATTGTCAATCAATGGAAAAGTCACAACGTCAGGCAGAAAGTTCGGGGAAGTCCAGGCAGGGCATATATCACAACACAGTTATGTTCAATCACTAGCCATAAGGCTCTATTAAGCGAAACGAATCAAACTGTACCTGAGATACTGTATCCACGGAATGAACTCGTTGCGGAGGTTTCTGGCACACGCTGCCACGTCACCAAGGAAGAGGAGAAACATGTCGCTGTTATAGGAAGGAACGGTGTTTGGGTCGATCACATCATTGAGATGTCCACGATTGCAGAAAACTATCCAGGTATGCCAAATTGTCATCAGTTGGAATTCCGTCCAGTCAGAATTACAATGCAGTTCATCAAGGAGAACTCACACGAGGAGGAATTGAAGAGGATTGCCAAAGTCATCAAGGTCAAGGCATGGGAACCAAATGTGTTCACTGGTCACCGCCCGGGTGACCACTTCATCGAATGCAGGAATAGAAAGGGAGTCCTATGCAAGAAGATGAGGAGCCGCTCCACTGTGCGACGCTCAGATGACAAACGTTAAGAAACTTAGCAAGAGTTCAGGCGATCATTGCCATGTTCGTACCTGTCCACACGAGCTGACGTGGAAGAACTGGCGGAGGAAAGCCACAAGAGGGGAGAAATTGCTGTAAACAACCGTCGACGTCACCGTAACACCAGGGGAGATGGAAGGAGAGGATCCAGAGTATTACAAGAAAAATTACAAGAAGATAAAGAAGGATCACGGGCTCACCGCACCGACAGCAAGAGAAGGAAGAAGGAAGAGGGAGGGTCTAGTACCGGAGGGCAACGTGATCAATCGTCGTGACGGTTCGTCAAAGACTGTCATCAGATCGTGGACAGATCTTCGCGAATGGAAGCGAGGCTACCACCACCGGTATAGCGCCAAAGAAGCTGGAAAACGTAGACGAGGAAACTCTCAGATCCTGTTGTTCACTGATGTTCTCGTTGTATCCGCAAATTTTTTCCTATCCTGAAGCATCGCTCGCCAGTGGTCCAGATATATACATTCCAGCCCGGCTCGAGATTTATCGAAGACTTGAAATGGATGACAACAACAACGGATTTCTGATGATACATAGTTTTTAATATATTTGCATTTCGTTCCAGCTTACAATATTTCACGTTGTTTGTGAACTCTACCGGTGGCCTCTACTGGTGGCAGTAGGATAGTAAGATGGAATAACTCTAATTTGAGAACGCCAAACATTCTCTTTTATACTGTCCTGAATGAATGGGTGCAGTGCCAAACCCATCAAATCCTCAGTTCAATTATGACATGCCGAATCGCTATCTGTCGAAAAACTAAAACATCCTCATCATACGTGGGATTCAGAAAGTACAAGTTTAGTGCAGTTATACAACCATCTAATATTGAACCATCCAGTCTGAAGTTATATAACCGTTTCTCTGGAATAGATGTGTACATAGATGTTTACAGTACCTGACATAAAAAGTCGTGCAATGAAATCTCGGAAATAGCTTTGGCAAAAAAGTGACACTGGAAATTAAACACATTTGAAATACGACTTCTAGTTTGCATGCACAAATTGCTGGGACAAGTATGATGGCTAAGAAGTCTACCTTTACGTGAAAGTATGTTGCTAAGAAATCAATATTTCACAATCTGTCCAAAACGTTTCCACACATGTGGATATAATCAATCAAATACTGAAACTGCTTGCCATATCATACCTTTCAATGCTATAGTTCGGCATCGTTGTGTAATATTGGCAAACATCGGTCGATTTTCTCCATCTGTATGCCCAACGACTACAGCCGAATAAAAGTTATGCTTTTGCATTATGCCCCACATGCTGATACCTGTCGGTGATTGGCTCACTGCTATAACCTCTATTCTCATTTGCATATAACAATAGCCATACGAGGAAATCTGATCATTAAATATATTGCTTTTGATGGACTCATATGGAATTGGTTCACAGTCACAACACTTCTCATGCGTATAAAGAACTCTAAGAACGTCAAACGGATACTCGAATAAAAACTGATCTTTGTTTGAAATCAGAACATCTAAAATAGTAGTAATTAGTAAGTCTAGGTAGTAAAGTATATATGCTTGATCAAGGAATGTCCCTGGTTCGTTGTTTAGTTCTTGTCCATAATTGCAACACAATATGACGCCGAGAACCAAATCCAATCTCAGATATATATATATATATATATATATATATATATATATATAGTGAAAAGGTAAAAGAGTCTAACGAGAAGAAATATAAATGAAAAAAAGATTAACTGCCAACACGGTCACATAGCTCTGATGCGCATTTCTGCTGTTTTACTTCAGCTTCTTCAGAGAGCAAGTAATATTATTTACATTACAGTGGGCTTTTTATAGCATAATGATATAACAACAAAATGGCCATAGTAACAAACAAGTAAAGACATAATGCTCAATCGTATTCGATACAGTAAACTGTCCGAACATGTACGGATTAACTTATTTCGTCATTAGCTCGCATTATGATAATCTCTAAGGTAAATGGCGGTACATAATATTGTGAGTCAATTAAGCGGTTGTAAATCTCATTGTAACATGCAAACCAATATTAGTACAATGTTACAAGGTTGGCATTTTATATACATTAAATATAGATATGATTTGCATAGTATATGTATACATGTAAAGATGCATATACATATAGTATCTTTCATAATATTTAATAAAGATACCAGCGGGTGATGCAATTATCTATTCAGGGTGGGGCTGTGAAATTTGATAAATTCGTCTTCTTTTATATCTAACCACCTTTGAACAGATGTGGAGTTTGTGACCTTGTAGAAGGGAAAAATAGAGAATTTATCTTTTCCACATGAATGTATGTGCTTACATACATGCATGTACCTAAGTGAGTCGGTCGTTATTTGCTGTTTGTGCACACGAACTCGACCCCTATATATATATATATATATTTGGCGATAGCGGCCCGGATTCTCAAAACATTAGCCCTGCTGTCGTGGTGCAGGACTACAAGGTGGGTCCGCTTAGAAAAGTATCTTTACCTTGTTTACAACTTCACGACAAAAGGTCTGTAATAATACACAAACAGTACATAAATAAACTACTGAAAACTTGAACGCATTTCAAAATACAGACGCGTCAATTTCGTACGTGTGACGTCTGCAAACAACAGCTAGCAAAAGAAACACATTTGCGACAAACAAACCCTATCTCTGACCAAGTTTATGGCGAAAACTGTAACATTGTTTTCGAATTAGGAAAATCCTACAAACTAATATTTCAAGATTTTGAATTTGTCGGCTCAAATTTAAACTACCGCGTTTATATTCAGGTACATCAGACTAGATACGACTCAGATAATCTGATCCAACGTTTTCACTTTCCTTCAAAACTACTCGTCGGAATCTGTATGAGCTCAGGTCATCAACCTGCTGTTTAAAACTCGTGGTTGATGGTCAGTCTCTAAAATTAACTGTTGATTATATTACGATATGCCTGAATCTTCTGTACCCAACAAATGCAAACGAGTCTTCTTTATGGTAGGCTCTTTCACGACGTAATAGTTTCTTGCTTGCTTTGTCAGCTGCATCGGTTTGGAAAATTAAAGATCTTTCGAAGGTCAACCAAGGTCACACGAAATCTAAAAATATCTGGTGCATTCGACCGAGCTGATCAACCTTCCAATCAATATTATGCATTCATTGGTTTTGTTAGGAGATAGCTTTACTATGGTGTTCTATTTGTGCCAATTTGATCTCGCGCGTCGACTTGCAAAAGTCGACGCACGACGCGCGACGCGAAAAGTCGACGTCGTGTTTTGAAACGCGACGTCGCCCTTTCCGTCGCGCGTCGCGCGTCGACTTTTACAATGTTAAAGAGATAGGCCAAAACTCGACGTCGTGTTTCAAAAGTCGACGTCGCCTTTTGGCCTATCTCTTAGCATTGTAAAAGTCGACGCGCGACGCGTGACGGAGAGGGCGACGTCGCCTTTCAAAACGCGACGTCGACTTTTCGCGTCGCGCGTCGTGCGTCGCCTTTTTGAAGAATCAAAACTCGACGCGCGACGCGCGACGGAAAAAGTCGACGTCGCGTTTTAAAAGGCGACGTCGCCCTCTCCGTCGCGCGTCGTGCGTCGGGTTTTATAATGTTAAAGAGATAGGCCAAAACTCGACGTCGTGTTTCAAAAGTCGACGTCGACTTTTGCCCTATCTCCTAACATTGTAAAAGTCGACGCGCGACGCGCGACGGAGAGGGCGACGTCGCGTTTCAAAACACGACGTCGACTTTTCGCGTCGCGCGTCGTGCGTCGACTTTTGCAAGTCGACGCGCGAGATCAAATTGACACAAATAGAACACCATACTTTACGGACCCACTCCATACACACGACTACATCAGTCTAAGTACAAAAACCATGACCTGCCGTCAAAAAAAAACAAAAAACAAACAAAACAAAACACAGTGTCGTATGCTGGCGCTTCCGATCATAATGCTGATGTATCCCACCTGGGGGCCCAAATTTACGTGAAAAACTTTATTTAACATTCTTTAAGTACTACATTGATCCTTTCTCTTATCAGATCATTTTGGTGATTACTGTTTGCTTAGGTGAAATTTTAGCCCTTAAAATCTTATTACGCGTGGCAAAATTTTCGCCTGATTGAGTATCTGCCACATTAAGCTGGCCATTCACACTTGTGGCAGACAATCAGTGAAGGGGGCTTGGTTAGAGTTTATCGCTTTAATTCCATTACCTGATTTTCCTCCAATTTGATAAAGAAACTGGTTTATTTCTCGAGAACTATTGAAAGTTGATAAACTACGGAAGCGTATTAGTGCCAGTGTGGAAAAAAAAATCCGAGATTTATCTCTTAATTAGGACTTATTATCTCCTAATTAGGAGAAAATTATCTCCTAATTAGGACTTTTTATCTCCTAATTAGGACTTATTATCTCCTAGTTAGGAGATAATTATCTCCTAATTAGGACTTATTATCTCCTAGTTAGGAGAAAATTATCTCCTAATTAGGACTTATTATCTCCTAATTAGGGGGAAGTGATCTCTTAATTAGGAGAACATTATCTCCTAATTAGGACTTATTATCTCCTAATTATGAGAAAATTATCTCCGGTCGATTTTCTCCATCTGTATGCCCAACGACTACAGTCGAATGAAGTTATGCTTTTGCATTATGCCCCACATGCTGATACCTGTCAGTAGTAGGGTCTACCACTTTCGAGGAACATTTTTTGGGCACCGGGAAAATTCGCCATCTGTTGGTCCATGTTAAATCGCAATCGGGAACCCTCAAATTACGGTCGATAGGGGGCGCCACCAGCTCAAGGATCCAATCAGAAGCGAGTATTTTTTTCAAATCCGTAAATCGAGTCCCATTGACCTTTGACCTCAGAAATTTGCATATCACGTGACCCAGGTCAAAGATGTATTCCTCCGCGGTGATG
>JAVTVY010042334.1:0-18579 GCA_036873755.1 Hanleya hanleyi
AAAACACACGTTTTTCAATTTGCAACATGAAGCCGTTTTAATATGAAACTCACATGTCCCCATGTTTCATTTTGAGACGTTAAACATGTCACCAATTATTACAGTGTAAATGCTATATCAACGATCTTCTTGCTAGTAGCATTTGTTAGTTCATGTGTAAAATGTGACGATTTTAATCAATTTCGCAAAACATTCTTTTTTTTTGCACACCTTCAGATACTCGTCTGGAGTTATGCATATTAGTTGGACAAGTGAACTTGGTCTTGACCTAATAAAATATAGGCATGCAAACTTGAACTTTATTTTGTGAATATCGACCAAACACATGAGAGCAGGCAGTTGAGGTTTAGAATGTATTTGAAGACATTCCCCACAAAATGAGGCAAGAAAATAAATAGATCAGGCAAACAGTTTTAGAGTTCTCTCCCCTGAAGACGTTTTACTTGTTAACAAAGTGCAGCCAAAACGAAACAACGTATCTATATGAAACTTGGGGGTTCGTGATTCTGATGTATGTCGATGCTGTAGTTATATTTTCGAACTATTACGTAAGAAGAAAAAGTAGTCCCTTTAATCTTTTTCAAAACCCGGCCATTTTACAATGACGCTATGGCGTTAGTTCTTTGATGAGCTGAAAGAAGATGGTCTTAATTTGATCCTTGACCTCTAGGAGCGTCACGATATGTGTGCAAAGTTTGGTGGTCAGCTCATGAATGGTTGATACAATCAGTCGGAAAATAAGGTCACGTGACCTACATGACATCACAAGGTCATCGCTTGTGTCAGAACTCGACCTTGACCTTGGCATTTGAATGAAAAATGAATTTAATGAAAAACTAACACATTGACAGTCATGAAACAATTACACCATAGTGAGCACTAAATTGTCTTCCTTTTATTACTAATTATAAAACAATCTGATATGAGACATTCAACATCACAAAATATAAAAAAAACGTTGTACATGTATGTCTTTTTCTCAAAAACTGCAACTTGTATGAATCTCTAATTTCGCAGATTTGTTACCCATAATACACGTATGACGTCATTGGATTTTCAGCCTGACGTTGACCTTGGTTTTGGAGATATGGCCATTGACAGTTTTGCGACTACATGTCCATAACTCCGAAACTGTTGGAAATTTTGACTTGTAATTTGCATATGGATGTAAGTCATTGCATGATGTAGCAGAATCGTACTGAAACTCACAAAGGGCACCAGAAAGAATATGAAATGTTTCAAAATTTACGAATGTTTGACTTTTGTCATCTCATTCAAAAACTACAATTTTTACACATTTTTAAGATAATACATGTATATATATTTGTTAACTTGTACAATTTAAAGGGTGTAGCTTTAAAATCGAAAATACTTTAGAAATATCGAATAAACAATATATCCACACTCACTTAAGCCGTTACGTGTTTCTCTCACCGTGTTTGTGGTAATTGTTCATTTCATCTCTCATTCAAGTAGCGTTGTCTATTCGCCTTCGCATTTGGCTGGGCCGATTCGCAATTAACGTATTGCCGTGTTACATAAAGGGACGGCTTATTTGTGGAATCGCTATTTTGAACCGAAATAGATAGGGGCTTCTAATTACGTATTATTAAGACGAAATGCCTAACTGTTTACTTATGAAATGTCAAGATTGCAGCATTAATAGTATTGGAGATATGGGGAAATCATTTTCTTAATTCTTATATAATTGTTTTGTATTTGCGTACTGTCCGATGCGATAACATGATCGGTAGTCATGGAAGGCAACGTGGTTGTTGATTTCGACCGTTCAATTATATGACGCAAGATTTCCTATTTCGACAGTCTCACTCCAGGCATCCCGAGTTCGCATTTAAATTAATGTCGCTTTACATGACGGAGGAGGTTTATCTTTCGAATCGCTGTAGCTCTTGAACCGCAATAGATTAGGATTCTAATTACGTATTATTAGGACAAAATGCATATTTGCTTACTTATGAAATATCAAGATTGAGCCATAATAGTATATATCCGTATATGCTTGTATTTGCCTATTATCCGATGCGTTAACATTATCGGTAGTCATGGAACGTAAAGTGGCTGTTGATTTCAATCGTCCAATTGCATAACGCAATAAAGCTATTAAGCGGTTCTCCCGTAGCAAGGCGTGAAGTCCTGTATATAACACGACATCAAATTAAAGCTTTCAAGACTTCCCGTCACGACTGTGCTAGCCAAGACACCCCGAGAGCGCAATTAAATTAAGGTCGTGTTACGTGAAAGAGGTGGCTGATGTGTCTCTACCACATACATATATCCAAAAGCCTCTATCAGTCTATTTGGACACAAAGCATACAGCCCGCATTATATCACAAACACAAAGTAACTGACACGAATAACCAACGTTCCGTTCCCTATGCACACAGTATAATATATATGGCATTTATTTCTTTATGTTTTCTACTTCTACATTAGTAAAATACAGCGAATGGATGCGTTTGATGGAAATCATGGAAAGACCGTGTTATTTTACCAACAATATCTAGTTATTATTATTATTTTTTTTTAAATTGGTTCTAATGCTGTTATATGAATTAAGTATCTGGAATATGGACTCGGAAATTCTTTAATGGACGACAGCTGAATATTGAATGACGGACCAGACATTTGTAATGGAGACCGTGATTGGGCACGTAAGGGACCATTCAAAATTTATCCTGGGGGGGGGCGGTGAAATTTAAGGGGGGGGTCACCAATAACTTCGAGCCCTGCGAAAGGGGGGGTCATGTGTAACTAGACTGTGTGTAGAGGGGGGTCATCAGTAACTTGATAAATGATGATGATAAATGGACAGCTATTCAGCTAGGATTTCTTGAGCTTCTGTATGAATTTCATGTTTTTAGGTCGAAGAACCAGGCTGGACTTTAGATCAGGAAACACATGTATCAGAACACGGCTTTGTTTATCCATGGAGCCTACTAAAACAGTAGGCTCTATGGTTTATCATAAGCCTAAACAGCATACAGTACCATAGATAGACCTATGTTCTGTTAGCATTAACCTCTGTACAAACCTCCTGTAGTGTAGTAGGACATGAGACCGGTAAATGGCTTTATAATCATATTTACTCTTCTCAAGATGTATTAAAATCTAGGCCCCTATTCATACCAGCTAGATTTGAGTTACTACACTGTGCATCTAGCAAATCCTTTATCTAAACACATCCAGGTGCAGTGCAGCCTGGACATTGTGGACATTGACTAGCTAAATGAATATAGCCTGCATTTTGAGACAAACAAACCATTCAATAATTTATGCTGCCCCAAAGTTGAAGAAATAAATTGTGGCGTACTACAAGACAAGTTATACTGACGGTAGTTAATGTCATGATGAGGATAATATTATAAAATATAATAATTTTAATAGTTTTATAATAATAAAACACCGTCTATTTTTTGCAGGGTGTTTGTAGCGAAGCCGACATGATAAATACATGAAATTAATCATGTCGGATTCGTCCGAATTTTTATAAAGTTTATCTCTGTGTCAGTATAACAAACATAACCTCATTGTTTCCCTGAGCGGTTGTATGTAGTATTATCTGTCATCATGATGCAGTATGACATAATTTTATCTCAAACCGGTGAATGCGAATAAATACATCATACAGAATGTAATCTCCGAGCTTCTCGCAGTTTAATGTCGTACTGCAGAACTGTGTCCCGTGGAGTACAGTCAATTGCCCTTCTGGACATTTGCCCTTCGGACATTTGCCCTTCGGATATTTGCCCTTCTGACCATTTGCCCTTCATGTCAATTTGCCCTTCCACCCATTTGCCCACACTACACATGGTATATGGGAAACTGATTTAATAAACTTCTGACGAGTATGTTTAAGTTCTTAATGTTTATTTCACAAAGAAAAGATATCAAACTTTAAAAGAAAAAAAAGTAATTAAAGCACAAAAAACACATACATCTGGTAGCATCTGACGATTATATTCAAGTTCGGTTTCGGGGCTTCAAAGAGAAAATCCAGTGATTTGTTAATCAGGATTATCTGTGAGTGACCCAAGCCTCAGGGAGTGATGGGTGATCAGTGAGGGGATAATCTGGATTATCTCTGACTATTCATATTCTTCTTCTGCTTAGTGGTCTTTCTTACTCAGCTCTTTCATCTGATACTTCAAAGACCAATTAAAATTTTTTAATGAAAGAAAAAAAATGTTTATTGTTTATAATTTTTTCGTTTATATGCATTTTATATTTCATTTTTACTTTCAGAAAAAAATGAACATGTTTCTGTGGATAAAATAAACATTAAGTCCGAACTTGAATATAATCGTCAGATGCTACCAGATGTATGTTTTTAGTGCTTTAATTTCTTTTTTTCTTTTAAAGTTTGATATATTTTCTTTGTGAAATAAACATTAAGAAATTGAACATATTTGTCAGAAGTTTACTAAAGCAGTTTCTCATATACCATGTATAGTGTGGGCAAATGGGCGGAAGGGCAAATTGACCTGAAGGGCAAATGGTCAGAAGGGCAAATATCCGAAGGGCAAATGTCCGAAGGGCAAATGACTTGAAGGGCAAATGACCTAGATCCGTGTCCCGTTCCCTGTCACTTTTTCATATGTATAATACCATACCGCGGATCACTTTATCAACGAATAGCTCTTCATGTTATTAGCGTGTTTTCAATCGGTCTTAATATAATTCCACACTGCATCATTTAGTGCCCCTGGCTATGTTGGAATGGTGTACGGACATTTCACCCATGGACATTTCCCCCAGTGGGCATTTGCCCCAGTGGACATTTCCTCCACCCTATATTTTTAGGTTATTTTGAACATGGTTTTTAAATAACTTTGTAATAACGCAATTTGTTTTTTCTGTGTATAAAGATATAAGGATTTCCAGATGTTTTACGATAATTGAGTCACAAAGTGATAAGTTATTATACATATACACAGTATCTATCAGTATTATACAGTCAGCCCATTTTAAAACAATATAAAAGATGTATACATGGTATATAGCGTAACATTAACTGTTCGTAGGTCGGTGTCATGAAGCCATTTGATGAGAATATAACCGAACTGAAGTGAAAACTGAGGTAAGAAATAGAACAAAATAATATTGTTAAAAAATACATCTTCTATTTTACCACAATGTGATATAATGTTTTCTTAAAATGTTAAAATATAGATATGTATATGATTTATATGTTATCACTATGTGATCCATTTTATTGTTTAAAAATGCGCTATATAATATATGATGTGCCAAATTATTTAAAAACTATGTTCAAAATAACCTAAAAGTATAGAGTGGGGGAAATGTCCATTGAAGGAAATGTCCACCGGGGGAAATGTCCATGGGGGGAATGTCCGCTGGAGGAAATGTCCACTGGGGGAAATGACCTGGATTCGTTGGAATTGGGCGTGTGTTTGTGGTGAGATGGGGGGGGTCATTGATAAATATGGTATCAGTTGAGGGGGGGTCACTGGTAACCTTCCAGCCAAACGAGGGGGGTCACACATAACTTAGGGTCATCAGCTGAATTTCCACCGCCCCCCCGCCCCACCCCCTCAAGATAAATTTTGAACGGTCCCTTATTCAGTTTAAAATATATCGTTTGACCTCATCTTAAAATCTGTCAAAAATATTTGACTAATTGGAGATGGCCTTGATACAGATATACTTCTCCGAACTATAACTACACAATAATCGTTGACTAATGTAACATAGTTGTTAACACCACTCTTAGATAGTACCTTCGTATTAAAATATAAATTCACCAGAATACAATTACATTGCATAAATATTTAATGCTGAACGTATGGTGTTCTATTTGGGCCAAGTTTGCGTCGCGTGGCGACTTTTAGAAACTCGCCACTCGCCAGGCGCCGTGAATCTCTCCGGCGCGCGGCGACTGGCGACTTTCTGCTATCTCTTAACCTGCAAAAACTCGCCAGTCGCCACCCGCTGTAAAACACGGCGAGTTTCGCTCTATCTCTTACCCCTACCAGCCCTGGGGGGGGGGCATTATGGCCCCCCCTACCAAACTTTCTGCACTATCTCCGGAACGGAAAAAAATGGAGAGCTGAAACTCCGTGACTTTATAGTTTATCTTATTGGGGTCATTTTGAAACTATTTGCATATCCCCCCGAGCAGAGGATCATGGGTAAATTCAAGATGGCGGCCACGTGGGTACCAGAAAAATGATGTTTTTGTCATATTTCTTCAAAATTTATGCTTTTCCACGATGAAAAGTGGGTAAAAACTATTTTATTTCATATCACATTAATATTTGCTAATTTTTCATGCAGTTTTCGTGGAGAAATTGCAAAAATAAAAAAATCGGAAAATTCGACCGAAAAATCGACCAAAAAATGCCGTTTTTGAAAATGACGTCACTGTGACGTCATCAAAGCGGCCATCTTGGATTTTCTGGTAGAGCTTGACCCAAGGGTATAGTGTAATAAGTTTCAGCCCCCTAGCCCAAGGGGTAAGAAAAATAAGCCCAGCCCAGATAGGGTTAACCTGGAAAAACTCGCCGCGCGCCACTCGCCGGACGAACCACGGCGCACGGCGACTGACGACTTTTGACTGTAGTGAAACTCGCCACTCGCCACGCGCCGTGGACATCTCCGGCGCGCGGCGACTGCCGACTTTCTGCTATCTCTTAACCTGCAAAAACTCGCCAGTCGCCACGCGCCGTAAAACACGGCGAGTTTCGCTCTATCTCTTAACCTGGAAAAACTCACCGCGCGCCACTCGCCGGACAAACCACGGCGCGCGGCGACTGGCGACTTTTGACTTCTGGAATTCTCAGGACTTTTTCTCAAGTGCGCATGCCCGAGGAGCATCAATTATGCAGTTCCAATATCATAAATCACAGTCGCGATCTCATAGAATTTGAGGAAGTAAAAAAAATATGGAAACTGTTGAAAGAAATACGTCTTTTCATCTTTAAAAATAGGGTCTTGATAGTTTGTAGGGTTTGTGATACAGGAAATCTCAACCCAACAAAGAGCCGCTCTATGGATTAAAACAGCAATAAAGGATCTCTTATACAAAGATACCGCCCGTTTTTCACATAAAACTTACGAAGAGAGAAATTCAATCATCCAGAGAAAATGTTAGCATTTTTTCTTACTTTTTTAATCAATATGACGATGACGCTCTATTCGCTTTCTTAATATTTCATACAGCATATTAGTTGACGTTGCTTTTATCTTGTAAAACAAAATTCCCGCGTCGAGTGCTTTATTGTATCTTAAATAAGGAACAATTTCAAAGCGATTCATTCTGAATTGAAAACGATATACTGTTTTATAAATATATATAGGCACTTATATAAAAAAAAAGATTAAAAAAACGATTGAAAATGTTGTCTTGGTGTTAACTTTTTAAAATATACCAGCAGATAATAACGAGAGTATGCAAGTTCTGCACAGAAACGGATAACGAGTATTTTAATAAAAAAATATCTGCACATTTGACAAAATTAGATTGCCCTATATGCGTATTGCATTAAAAAGAACTTGTTTCAAAAAACAACTATATTAATTATTACAGATAGCTTACATCTTCAAAATTAGTCACATAGCATCAGATGTAGATGGAGAGTTCATTCATTAGAAATTATGTATATTTATGCACGAGGAAGAGATTTAAAATTAAATTAAATGACAGCATGTTTCGAACAAAATATTCCGATAATCGATGCTCCCCGGGCATGCCCACTTGGGAAAAAGTCCTGAGAATTCCAGAAGTCAAAAGTCGCCAGTCGCCGCGCGCCGTGGTTCATCCGGCGAGTGGCGCGCGGCGAGTTTTTCCAGGTTAAGAGATAGAGCGAAACTCGCCGTGTTTTACGGCGGGTGGCGACTGGCGAGTTTTTGCAGGTTAAGAGATAGCAGAAAGTCGCCAGTCGCCGCGCGCCGGAGAGGTCCACGGCGTGTGGCGAGTGGCGAGTTTCACTACAGTCAAAAGTCGCCAGTCGCCGTGCGCCGTGGTTCATCCGGCGAGTGGCGCGCGGCGAGTTTTTCCAGGTTAAAAGATAGAGCGAAACTCGCCGTGTTTTACGGCGGGTGGCGACTGGCGAGTTTTACAGGTTAAGAGATAGCAAAAAGTCGCCAGTCGCCGCGCGCCGGAGAGGTCCACGGCGCGTGGCGAGTGGCGAGTTTCTAAAAGTCGCCACGCGACGCAAACTTGGCCCAAATAGAACGCGACGTAAAACGTTAATTCTCTCTCTCTCCTTTAATTGCTCAAATCGCCTGAATCTTCAACCAATAGTTCACTAACCGCACTAGCCTAAAATTGCGTAATCGCTGGCAACTGCTCCATCGACAGAAGCCTTTGAGGTAGGCCTACATATGTTCACTCTTAACTGATGACCAAATTTCCGATGTACCCGTTCAACTGTGAGTGCTTGATGGAAACCCCACAATTCACATCCAATTTCATAACAGACTCACTGCCGGGGTCAAAATTTTTATTTTATTTTCTAAATGTAGAGTATACTTTATATTAAGATATTCAGGGCTTTAAGGCCTTTATCTGTTAAGGTTTGTTGAGTACACAGAAAATTGTCTCAAGCCTGGAACTCAACCAAAACAATTAAAACCAGTGACTGGTTTTTGGGGCCTAATAACATTGTATTAAGATTAAAAGCTGTAATGCGTTTATTGACGTATAGTGGTACACTATAAGCACAATAACACCACTGTCGATACTAGATATTCGATGCTTTCATCTTTCCGTCAATTGCCCTGTGGGACACTTGTCGCGGTGTCCATATCAGTCGTTGCACATGTAGCCTAGAGCTGCAGATCGAAGGCAGCTCTACGACTCACCAGCTGGCCACTGGATGACCGGTTCGCCATTTCCTGTCTTTGTCAGTGTTTGTGCATCTTGGGTAGGCCTATACGTCTTCATTATGCGATAAATTAGCTTGTTATGGCGCTATATCTCTATCATCGGTTATAAGCCAGCATTCAAAACAAATCCACAACTGTGGGAATTGTGGGAAAGTTCTAAACGATTCGATCTGATCTCACCACTTCTGGAGCTATTTCTTTTTTTTCATTTTCTTCTGTTTTTTGCGTACACATGCAAGTTTCTTGATTAGGTCTGTATCGCGCCGAAGATTTTCGAAACAGGTGGTTGCATTTTTCAAGTTTATGTTGGTGAATTCACACACCCAACGAAACTGTACTCACGTTCAAGATGATTGACGAAATTCGCTGAAACATTGAAATTGAGAAACCCAAAACCATTGCAACATTTAGCTATGAATGTATAATCAACTGTATTGAGCCGATTTTCAAAACTGGGGAATCCACTGGAGCGCCTATCATAGATTGTGTTGCGTTTTCTGGTAGATCGTTTTCTGTTATATCGTGGTAAGCTACAGTCCCTTAATCCAATGAGTAAAAGGCCATATTCAGGGGTGCCCTCACCCTCCAATAGACTGTGATATATCTCAACTCACTCCGGCTATATAGAGGTAACATCGGCGAAAATCACCAATATCGGTAGGCCCCTACTTTCCGTATCATCAATGATATACTAAATAGGATTGACCCTACGAGGTCATATAGAGCGAACACAATCTTCTTTTTCGTTTCGAGGGTTTGCTAAAGACTACTGGATTAATTTTCTGGAATTCTGAAATATAATTACTCAAATTGAGTTTTGATGATGTGAAAAGTATGTCCAAGGCTGTGGTAAAACAAATTCCCCGGGTCAGTTGAACTCGTTTAGAATCAGTTGGTGTATTTTGCATTCCCATCACAAGGGCCCAAATGAAATATTTCACTACTTTGGAATCGAAAACTAGACTCGGGCAAGGTATGTCGAATGCCGTGTAGAGTACGATAGGCGGATCCATGTGTGTTTTTTTTTCAGAGAGTTGGAAATGCGGTAACGGCTGGTGAGACGCCGATGCCGGGACGTTATTAGACAGACTCATTAAATTTAGAAAATTTTGATAGCCCTGTAACATCACCTAACTATTGTACTTTATATTGAAGGTTATGCAATTCATGGGTCGTGTCTACCATTCTCATCAACGCTCGCATTCCACTTGAATGGATAGTCTACTTCTTTTCTTTTTTTGTGAAAAGCTTCAACTTTTTTTTTCATCTAAGCCCTGGGCAAACCAGTGGGCATTTATTCATCGCTCTGACTAGGATTTTACAGCAACCCTTACAATGCCCACGCTGCCTGGGCGTCTGGATGTAAAAAAGGAACCTTAATGCTGATATATATTGCTACGCAAAACTTATTCACAACTCAGGTATTACCACGATGTTCCCAATGTTGCAAAGCTCAGCCAATGGCCTGGTCTCAGCGTGTGATAAGTACAACTACTTCGCTTCTGGGATCATATACTCCTCGCGATGGGAAATAAAATATCCGCGGAAAAGCGAACATTTTGTAAAAAAAAAGATGCCCCCACACGGCAGTCATTTTGAATTCCCCAATGTTCCTATGCTTGATGGGTTATGCAAATAGGCTCAAAATGTTCCCAATATGATACAAAAAATCGGGTACCCCAGGCCTAGTAGGGTTAAGTTCTCATACTGGGAAACCGTTATAAACAACCATTACTATCGATAGGATGAATGGACAGGTTTTGTAACCAATCAAGTACAAGTCTCATCTGAACACGTGGTCATGTTTATGCAATATAAACAAAGTTATATCAGCTAGTGTAATTGCTTCAAGTGCCTGTCACACTGTGAACTAGGACAACGTGAGATCGGACATTTTGTGCATTTAACGTGATTTTGCTCGCGTTCGCTTTGATATGCCTTGTCTGAGCTGTCTAGACTAACTTGTCTTTGCTCACGTTGGGTTCAGCAATCTATCGTCACTTTTCGAGCGCTCAATGAACAGCGAGCAAAGAACGTGGGGATCATCACGCTGTATCGAGCAGTCTTTGTTCACCTGTAATCCTCTTATAATCCCCTGAGCGTTTTCTTCCTCACTGCTAGCGTTGTCAGCTTAAGCTGGCTAACGCATAAATTATCTTGCCCGTACAAGGTTCAAGCAGCCTTCGCTGGGTTTAACTTATTAAATACTATATGCTCCCTCACTGTTATTTCCACGATCATGCGCTACTGTATGCTAAAGTCCCTTTTCCGATTTAAGCTATTATGTAACTCTAACCTACAGACCATTTTACAAACACAACCTCGGCAAACATTAAGCTGAATGTAATTATATTCTGGACGTTGAAAGTTTTGAAATTGTAATAATATTTATCCAACTTATTTTCTGTTGTACCTTTCTTTTCCATTTTCTGAATAACGTTTTAAATCTGCTGCTATGTAGTATTTGTAACATGGTTGCAATGAATCAGCATTAAACTGGATCAAACGTAATACGCGAATAATTAAACTCTGTTTAGTAAACGAAAATGCATGAACGAAAGTCCTCCCAATAGTGCATGCAGAGATTATAATTAGCAGGCATAGGGTCCAAGAATATTTTCAAATGTTCCAAAAGACTAACCAGAGAAGTGTTGTATTACAGTTACAACAAATGTAGTTTCCCAGAGCTGTAATCAGGACATTTGGACACGCAACATTTCGGTATGCGACATTTCGCTAAGCAACATTTCCGCACGCGACATTTCGGCACAAAATGAAGGGTACGTTTCGGCAACTTTTGTCTCACCAAATTAAGCTGAATATCAAAAAAATTAAATTCTTGTTTAACATATTTTAACATATGAATAGATCATTTTAAGGGTTACCAAGTTAAGGATTTTCGTAGTTACCCACGATTATCCGCGACAGTTCGATAACCTTATTTAGACATATTAAGGTTGGTTGATGAGGTTTTCAATAGTAATAAAATGACAACATGTCTTTCTAACTCAAATGCATATGTGAAATAAAGTTGCCGAAATGTCGCAGATATTCGCGACCAGAGAATCTACAACTTGCTAAAACCTAAAATGACATGTTTATATATTAAAGATATGTTAAAAAAAGATTTGAAAATCTTAAATTTTAGTATAATTTGGCCTGTAAAAAAGGTGCCGAAATGTCGCGTGCCGAAATGTCATACTCTCCACTTTGTGTCGTAATGCCGCGTTCCGAAATGTCGCGAATATTCAGAAAGAACATGTCTGAAAGTGTTGCTAAATTCTATCCTCGTTGGAGAACGTTTTCAAATGCAAAGATGAAATATCTCATTTGAATTCTGTTATATATCGTAGCGTCAGTAGTATACAAAGCGTATTTGGATGACGTTTGCCCCCAAAAATTTGCATATGACCTCTGTGACGTCACGCGACAGCCAATCAGAAAAAAGTAGGTCAAGTGGGTCGAATATGCTGTTATACTACTACTTACGATCTATCACCATGATACAACCTACAGATAAAAACATCTCAGCTTCATATAACATAGTCTGCAACCACTAATACTGGAATCGACGCTAGTAGTATACAAAGCGTATTTGGATGACGTTTGCCCGTTTGGGTTTAAGATGGCGGCTGTGGTGGTGGGTGGTGGGTGGTGGGTGGTGGGTTTAAGATGGCGGCTGTGGTGGTGGGTGGTGGGTGGTGGGTTTAAGATGGCGGCCTGGATGTATTCATCCGCGGTGATGCGGTCTGGCCGCGGTTTTGCCGGTGATTCGGTCTCGGGAAAAAGCTTCCGCGGAGAAAAAGTAGTCCCTAGATAAAATGGTCGGATGGGGTCGAGTGAGGTATCAAAGTGAAGCTTATGTGAAGGGGCATCTAATGGGCTGGGTGTGGGGTTGAAATATCGGCCTTCTGCGCATGCGCGATGGCCGAAGGGTATGAAAATAGCCGTGTTGGAGCTAGGGAAGCCACTAAGGGTCCGATGGGGTCGAGTGAGGTATCAAAGTGAAGCATTCGTGAAGGGGCATCTGATGGGCTGGGTGTGGGATTGAAATATCGGCATTCTGCGCATGCGCGGTGGCCCAAGGATATGGAAATAGCCGTGTTGGAGCTAGGGGAGCCACTATTGGTCCAGTGGGGTCGAGTGAGGTATCAATGTGAAGCCTAGGTGAGGGGGCATCTGATGGGCTGGGTGTGGGGTTGAACTAGCGTCATTCTGCGCATGCGCGGTGGACCAAGGGTATGGAAATAGACGTTTTGGCATCTAGGGGAGCCACTATTGGTCCAGTGGGGTCATATGAGGTATCAATGTGAAGCATTCGTGAAGGGGCATCTCACTGGACTAGTGGGTTGAAATAGCGTCATTCTGCGCATGCGCGGTGGACCAAGGGTATGGAAATAGACGTTTTGGCATCTAGGGGAGCCACTATTGGTCCAGTGGGGTACGGTTGGGCTGGGGGTGGGGTTGAACTATACCGTTTAGGTGTATTGAGCTGCTCTATCTAATTTTTATCTATTTTTACATCTTTTCCAGCTGTCAACTGTTATGGTTAGGCCACAATGTTGCCATTTTCCCCCCTACATTTAGCGTTCATAAAACATTCAAGCTAGTCTGGTGATAATAAAATTTAAAGATCACATGTCCAACACATACTCACATAATGAAAGCAAGAATCGAACTTGCGACCCCTCGAGATGAAGGATACCCGTCCAGGTTTCATTTTTTTGAGGTGTACTGAAATGCTCTCTCTAATTTATGCCACGGTATCTATTTTTACATCTAGGTTGAAGATTTATATCGACACTGCTACACACTTTTCGAGATGTGTTTTCACTTTCGATGAAAGCACAAAACAGTCTAAAATGAGTCTAAAAAAATTCACCTACGCTAATATTTTCTAGTGTTTTGTAGAATATAGATTCGCGTTCATTTCTATTTCGTCAAGAAAAAATGTTTTGTAGAATATAGATTCGCGTTCATTTCTATTTCGTCAAGAAAAAATTTTCATCTCGAAAATTGGCAGATTGAAATGTCTCTCTCATTTTATGCCACGGTATCTATTTTTACAGCTGTCAACTGTTATGGTTTGGTCACAATGTTGCCATTTTCTCCCCTATATTTAGCGTCCACAAAAAGAAGAGTATATTACAGCAATTATGTTCAAGAAAAGACCCCGCTAGAAAATTGTCTTCAAATTGTCTGTTGTTGTGGGAGTATAAAAAAATCCTGGTCAACAGGGGCGCGTATATTATCAGTGTATGTGTTTATAATTGCTGAAATCAGTGTTTTTGTTTATGTTGGGAGTTACTTCCCCTTGATCACTGTACGTTTACTTTGATCGTAATAAAATTCGTATCGTATCGTATCGTATCGTATATTTCGTGCGACGCTATGTTGCCAATGCATTGAAATTTGAATAGGTTGTCTGCATGGGTTTCAACGCAAGTATAGTACTAAAGTCTAGCTTACCTGATAAAAGAGTTTAGTCCAGATGTATACCTATATTCCATACTCCCGGGCGTTTGATGCATATCTGGGGGCTGTTTTTTTCCTAGGTGGGTATAACACACCATGAAGCCTTCATCACGATGCATTCGTATCCTAAAAAAATATGGGTATCACCACGAATCTCATTCCATATATATTTTTTCGAAATTCACAGATATTTCCATCGGTAAATCCGGTGTTCAGTATACCACATGGATGAAATGAACGCACTAAACTATGAAGCTAATGATTTTGGTCAGCGGCACACACATGCTCCCTGGTTTGGTGTCGACATCCCAGCGGTTTTCTGTTTCTTGGCTTGTCACGGATTTTTTCGAAATTCACAGATATTTCCATCGGTATAAATCCGGTCTTCAGTTTACCACATGGATAAAATGAAAACACTAAACTATCAAGCTAATGATTTCGGCCAACGGCACACACACATGTTTCCTGGCTCTTCCTGGTGTCATGGTGTCGACACCCCAGCGGTTTTCTGTTTCTGGGGTGTGACGGTAGATGAATTTCTCCCCCCCCATACACCCACGTGGGGTAGGTGTAGCAAAACAGATGGTATTCAGCCAATGAACTATAAGAAAAAGATATGTGTGTGCATATTAATAAACCACGTTGGCTGTATAGGTCGTAGAAAATGAGCGCCTAAATAATGAACACATTTCATTACACTGTTGCGAATTGTTGCGAGTGCACGGGTGACTCAGTGCGTTTTCATATCCAGCTTTCACAGAATAGAATATCGGCTTATAAATTTGGGGTGGTGTGGGTAATTCGACAGTCTTCAAGGCCCTCCTTGAAAGTCTGAAAGATTTCGTATTTCTCAGTTTGATGAAAACATTATTTTTCGGCTACAAATAAATAATGCGTGAATTCTGATAGAACGTGAAACAATGTTTTATTCAGGTGAACAATTACTATATATTACGTATACAAGGTAATTTCAATAATACAAACAAGTCAATTCAATTCTTTTTATTGCTCGACTCAATTTACCTGGATACTTAGCAATGAGAGTCCACTGATTTGTTTAGCTGTAGCTGAGTTCCTACATAAAGTGTCTATCTTCCGAAGTGACACCAGCAGTAAGCAAAACAAAATATAAACCAGTAGTTAAAAGACCGTGTATGGTACTTGTATATTACATGATATATTGTTTAGTGGTATGTATCTCGGGTATGGGGAGGGAGTCAGCAAAATGAGGGGTGGGCTGTTTTGATAGGTAATGTTGGAATTTTTGTAATGTTTTGATTGTTGACTCCTTGCGGGCGCTTTGATTAGCATAAATAAAGTTCTATTCTATTCTATTCTCTCACATATAGAGTATGGCAAATGCCATAATAATAACAAAATAATATAAAAGACAATGGATACAGAGATAAAGCCTGTTACTGTGGCAATATCAATTTGTAAAGAAAGAAGATAGAACTAAGTAGACTCAGCTAGGTTGGGCATTTATCTGGTCGTTCCTATATATATTATGTATGTACATCGCTATTTCACCATGTTCTGATTTCTGAGTATCTATCAGTGCATGGGTGAATACTTTCATCCGATGGGGGTGGTGGTCAGTTTAACCACGAAGAACGTAACATTGGTCAATATCTCCATTATCCACTTGGTGTTACAATTCAAGAACACTCTTGTCCAATTAGAGGCCACCATTTGCATCTGTCATATTCGTTCCTGTCCGTTAGATGTATTCTTGTCCAATCAGAAGTCTCCATTCCAGAAAGTTCCATCTTCGGCCATGTTCGCTTTGAACCGTTTATTCTAATCATCGTCGGGCAGCCCAGGAAACCGTTGAGGCAACATATCCTCAGATACATGTTTGTGCATTCTGAGTATCTATCAGTGCATGGGTGAATACATTCACCCGATGGGAATATTCCGTAGTTTGGTCACGAAGAACGTAACATTGGTGACCCTCTCCACTGTCCACTCGGTGTTGGGGCGTTGTTGTTGGGCCCATTTCAAGGGATCCACGGTGTCCAGTTTCTCCAGCATCGTCTTTAGCGACACTCGGTTAATGATGGTAAACGGTTGGTCAAATACCCCGATGTTACTGCTCGGGTAAAAGTATCGGACTTGGTCTGTCTCCTTATGCCGCAGCACATAACCAAACGCCAGATTTAATTTGAAGGACGTAGCTTGGTCATTGAAGATGGCTTCCATGTAGCTGCGTAGACGGGCGAGGTCGGTCAGTCGGAAATTGTAGATATCTTGAATAGGGCGATGACGGTAGAAACAGTGCCGTATCATGGACCAGTGGCGCCGATAAATGTCACTCACTGGCTGGGCGTCCTGTAAGAGATCGCTAGGAACATTTATGGGCTCGTCCAGAAAATGTTCGATGTTGTCAGGCGTATGACTCGAAACCGTAACGGAGGGGTCCGGCTGGATATCCAGGCCCTCCTGGACCGTGGGTATAGGCAGGCTCTTCGTCATCGCATCACCAGTGGCGTTCGTCTCTCCGGGTTCATCTTCACTGGGTCTGACCTTCCGCGGCTCCTCTTTAGTGGAAAGTTGTCGCCCAAACCGTAGAGACGGGGCATGCATCAAACGTTGGTGCTGTCTAAACCGACTGGGTCGTTTGAAGAGTCGACCACAATCATTACATAGTACCGTCGCACCCGCGTGGAGTACCCTCTCATGACGCAGTAAATGATCCTCCCGATTGAATGACCGTGCGCAGATTATACAAGTATACCGGGCATCGTTGTGGATGGAGGCCTCGTGGCGTCGTAACTTATCTAGACGAGTAAACATCTTCTGGCAAGTTGTGCAAGTGAACATCTTGGTGGTTGACAGATTGTCTGATGAAACGGCCAGGCCGCCTCCCTTTTATAGCACGCTAGCTGGTGATCTATTTTTAGCACACTCAGTTCAACTATCCCCAAGTCGAGGGCCGAGCCGTGACATCTTCGGTAACCTCCGTGTCTCTTCGGTCACCTCCGTAACGTCAACGACCAACATGTAGACATATAGAGTATGTACGGCATGTTATGGTATTCATCAGTGCATGAGTGACGCATTCAGCCGATGGGGGTGGTCGGTCAGCTTGGTAACGAAAAACGTAACATTGGTCACACTCTCCACTGTCCACTTGGTGTTGGGGCGTTGTTGTTGGGCCCATTCCAAGGGATCCACGGTGTCCAGTTTCTCCAGCATCGTCTCTAGCGACGCCCGGTTAATGATGGTAAACGGTTGGTCAAATACCCGGATGTTACTGCTCGGGTAAAAATATCGGGCTTGGTCTGTGTCCTTATGCTGCAGCACATAACCAAACGCCAGATTTAATTTGAAGGACGTAGCTTGGTCATTGAAGATGGCTTCCACGTAGTTGCGTAGACGGGTGAGGTCAGTCAGTCGGAAATTGTAGATATCTTGAATAGGGCGATGACGGTAGAAACAGTGCCGGATCATGGGCCAATGGCGCCGATAAATGTCACTCACTGGATGGTCTTCGTGTGACAGATCGCTGGGAACATTTATGGGTTCGCCCACGAAGTGTACTTTACCCTCCACGTCGTACAAAATCTGGCCCAAGGTCTTGTCGTCGGAATTTGACTGTTGAATTAGGGCGACATCATCATCGGCCCTCGTGCGATGGGTGGGAGTTCCCCCTGTTTCGATATTGATGCCTACGGGCTCTTCTACCTGCAAACGTGGCTGCGGAACAGGGTGTCGTGTGCGTTGGTGTCGCAGCAACTGACTGGTCAGTTTGAAAAGCCGACCACATTCTTCGCATGGACGCTTGGGTACTTCATGGCGTGCACGTGTGTGGCGCTGTAAATGATCCGGGCGCTGAAACGACAGTGTACATATCGTACAGTTATACCGGGCGGTTCCTTCGTGCTTGGTAGCCTCATGGCGGCGCAAGTCGTGCAGACGAGTGAATGATTTCGAGCACGTAGTACAAGTGAACATCTTGGTGGTTGACAGAGTGTCTGATGAAACGGTCAGGCCGCTTCCCTTTTATAGCACGCTAGCTGAGGTCGGAAGTGACATTTGCATATGACCTCTGTGAGGTCACTTCCGCTTCCGTTCACGTGACCGGAAGTGACCTTTGGCCCCGGCGCGCGCGGTGTAAAGGTTTCCACCGCGGTGGAAACCTTTGCGCGCCGGGGCCAAAGGTCACTTCCGGTCACGTGAACGGAAGCGGAAGTGACCTCACAGAGGTCATATGCAAATGTCACTTCCGACCTC
>JAVTVY010042335.1:0-18466 GCA_036873755.1 Hanleya hanleyi
AATCGAAAGAACAGCGTCAATGTTGAAAAAACGTCCACAGTTGAACTGTTTGAATAGCCCACACAAGACCATTCTCCTCATTTCATAATGAGCCCTACAGTATCCATGTTGACTAATGTAGGGCACCTAATTGACGCAGCTGACCGATATGGCGTTGGCGCCCGACAATTAACGCCCGTCTATAAACGCATCAACGCCCGTCTATAAACAAAAAACAGACCCAACCGGTAGATAAGTACAGTCGACGTTAAAACCCTCAACATGGCTTATCGTTGCCTTGAGTGTGGACGCATCTTTACCAGACACTACGATGTAATGCGGCACCAGAGGGATATACATGCAGACACCGAAGAGCCCACTGGGGCAGATACTGACACAGAGATTACTGAGAGTCTATTCACTGATACGGGGAGCATGGTCTCAGATAGTCAGACTACATCACAGGTAGGGAAGTTTGCGAGAGAAAGACCCCACCTTTTGGGATGGTATTGCGCTTCAGGCTTTTAACCCTATCTGGCCTGGGCGATTTGGTGTGTATCGCAGCCTGGGAAGGGGCGGAAAGTGCCCCCGCTATATATTTTCTCTACCACTAAGCCTAGAGCGCTGAAACTTAACACACAGTATCTTGGTTCAAGCTCTACCAGGAAATGTAAAAAAATCCAAGATGGCCGCCATGATGACGCCACAGTGACGTCATCTTCTCGGAAGCCATTTTTCGGCCTTTTTGGGGTCGATTTTTCAAAATTTTCATGTTTCCGATTTTTCTCCCGAAAAAAATCAAATAAAATATAGAATAATTAGTTTTGCAAAAATAAAATACTTTCCTCTCTCCCCCCAGGCTAGGTAGGGTTAACATTCATGCTGAATCGATCAAAGATGCCAGCCAGGATAACTTACAAGAGGCGTGCACCACCAGTTGAACAACAGCCATGGCTTTCCATGAAGGGTATACGTAGCCTGCTGCCGCTTGAAATGAAAGGAGGCCCTACGCACCTAGCCATCATGACGACTAAGCGTCTCTTGGACGAGGATATGGGGCTAGCACCCAGAGCGGGCATGCAAAATGCGGTCAAAATGCGCAAACAGCTGCTCCAAGATATATTGCCTCAACGGTATCCTGGATTGCCCGACGACGCTTAGTCACAAGAGGAAGCGACGATTGGCGGCATCTGATTCGACAAGCGCAGCCAAGAATACACCTCACGGGCAAGGACGACCATGACCGAAGATTGAACTTTCTCAAAGGTGCATACATGAATTGTAAACACATCCATAGCGGCTCCTCCAGCTTGGGTGTACTGTGATGGAGGGGATAATAAAATGTATAATACGCAATACGCTTGATGTTGTTGTTATCTATAGTCAATAAGAATAGTAATCAACACGGACTACATCCGTGAGGGATAGGTGCGCGTGTGTGTGAGAAAAAACAACAGTTTGCTTACCGTATTTTTCTATTTTTTTTCGAACAGTTTACAAAATGGGCCTTGAATGTTCGAACACTAGAGGACATATTCAGTGGAAAAACAGCCTGTTCGAAAAAATAATAGGTAAAAAAATTCCATCTAGATCTCGGCTTTCCCGGGGACGATGGCAGCCCGACTATACGTGTTGTTGTTGTTGTCTGACAAGTAGAAGTCCGACGTAGGATTGAATCGGCAACTACTGAACTGACAAATAGTTTTGATAAAAATACTTATGTATTAAAATTGAGAAAACGTTTTTGCTTCAAATTAAAGAAAAATCGGATAAAGCTTTGAAGTACATGTTGACCATATTGACCGTCAGCTTCCAAAGTTCCAGCTATCGGCACAGCCATATTTTAGGGGTATTCAAAACTATATCTTATTCAACAGCACAATGGCTAGTAAGTTTTTTATTATTTTTCTCCGTGACATCTACAAAAATCTGTCTTTCAAAACGCTATGCTGTCATGTGGTACTGAACCGCATGCTGAAGTCGGCAACCAGTCTATGCGTGAGGCGGCTCTTCATCGAAGCAAACCTAGCTCTGCAGGGTCAAAGTTTGTGGAGTTGAAGATGTCACTTCCTATTTCCGGGAACTACGGCGGGACTCGATCTTCCCTTGCTTATAATCCTCGTAATTAATGCAGAGATTGATTGAAATTGTAGTTTAAGGGCCGCTTCCCATTCGGATTTCGCGGCCCATCAACTCAATGTTTTATTTGGATTTCGCGGTACATTTCTTTGTTTTCTTTTAATATCTTTTCCAGCGCTAAATATATAAATAAATAAATGAATAAATAAATAAATGAATAAATAACAATGATAGATTAGCAGGAGATATAACTAGAAGTAAATAAGAGTCGCTATGTACAAGTTCGTAAGTCTCTTTCGGGGTTTTTTGGTTAAGCTATATTAGTAAATATGAGTTCACTGTAGGTCTTATCGCGTGGATGATCCCTTATAAAAAAAAACCACGGTAAAAAGTATGGTAAAAAAACCACGGTTTTTTGGGACAGGTAATTACCATACAAATTACCGTGGTAATTACCATACAAAACCGTGGTAATTACCATACAAAACCGTGGTAATTACCATACAAATTACTGTGGTAATTACCATACAAAACTGTGGTAATTACCATACAAATTACCGTGGTAATTACCATACAATTACCATACAAAACCGTGGTAATTACCATACAAAACCGTGGTAATTACCATACAAATTACCGTGGTAATTACCATACAAATTACCATGTGGTAATTACCATACAAATTACCATACAAAACCGTGGTAATTACCATGGTAATTACCTGTCCCAAAAAACCGTGGTTTTTTTTACCATACTTTTACCATAGTTTTTAACCGTGTTATTCATCCAATCCTGGGATTCACCGTGGTATTTACCTTACTATTAACCTACAAATTACCATGGTATCTACAAACCATTCACCATAAATTACCAAATTATCATATTCTGCCTCATGCAATTAGCATACAATTTTTTTACCATACTTTTATCATGGCTTTTTCACCGTGGTAATCATCCAATCTTGGGATTCATTGTGATATTTTACCTTACAATTAGTCAACAAATTACCATGGTATCTAAAACACACTCCCCATAAATTAACAAATTATCATATTTTGCGCCATGCAATTTTCTACAGACAATTGTTCAAAATCGAATATAATGGTCTCTAAAAGAACTGTATCAGAATGAGTATTGTTAATGGTAAACTTTTAAGAAAATGATGGCTGTGTGGAGATAAAGTGGGGTTCCACAAACAATGAAACTGTGATTCTGCAACAGCAACTCTCGAATTCACTGCAAATGCAACTCATCGGATAAGAAAGTGCAGACTTATTTCCCAGGAACGAATAAAAGAAAAAATGGTTGGGTGAAGTTTCAACTGATTTAATGAAGCAAGACAAAATATTTATACAGTAAACATAATATATGTGAGTCGGTCTTTCCTTGTGTGTCTGTTTCCTATACTAAAGTAACAATCAATGTTATCCCCTCATTTCTTCAGCTGTCTTCATTTCAAATTCTTTGCAGCGTTGTTAAGTTTCTCTCGCATGAAGAACTTTATCTCCGACAATGTCTTCTGGTGGAATTGTTGCTGCACTGAATCTAAAAAAGAAAGAAATATATACTATAGATAAACTGCAGATATTATACCCCAAGCTGTAAACTGACCAACATAGAATTACATCTTTTAAAGGGAGGTAACTCAATTCTATGATGCGTGTCAAGTAACATAATACAGCGTATAAATAAAGTGGTACCACTGACTGAATAATCAACACAAGAGAATGTTCCTTATCATTTTAAGATGGCCACATCAACCAGGTCTACATCTTTCAAAGGGAGGTAACTCAAGTCTATGATATTTGTCAAGTAAAATAATACAGCTTATTATTAAAGTGGTAACATTGACTGAATAGTCAACAATAGAGATGGTTCAATATAATTGATGGGGACATAACCAGGTCTACAAAGATGGGAGCAGAGTAATAAACGCATAATGATTCTGAGGAAAAATTGTGCGACGGGGTGCGATGGTGTTTTTCCAGGTTGCCATGAGTTCAAGTGTAGATATAATGGACCCTATGCATATTACCAGTCTATGGAAATGGCCCCTACAAGGAACTGACATCAACGGAGAGAAGCTGATGTGCATATAGGCTTTATTCAGGTTGATTTTTTTATTGCCACCAATTAATTTTCACAAAAAAGTGTCTGTTATACTTACTTGCAATCTCCCGGACATGACTGGGATCCATGCCTGGCTTTGCTTGAAGGCCCCCGGCTCGCTTCCCCCCGCCAACAGAATGCATGGATAGAAACTCGTCACGATACAGAGCTTGAAGGAGGGTGTTCATCATCTTCCTCGAGTCTTAAAATTCCAGAAGATATGGAAAACTGAAATGGCAAAATTTGATGCAATGGATTAGTCCCATCAATGCCTTTTATTTCAATTCAATTCTATGAAAATAATCTGTATGTATTTGATATGCACAGGGAAAACAATATCATATGTGATTCAATTTGCAAGTAACAAATAGCCGAGAATGGTCATGCTTATCAGTGTTGTGTGAAAAGAGAAGTGAAAATACAAAAAAAAAACTGAAAAGACAAGATATGATGTAATACGACATTACGTTAGTCCCATGAATGAGACTTTTTAGGAAAATAAGTTGCAGATTTTATGTTGTATGCATAAGAAAACATTATCGCATCTCATTCAATGTTTAAGTAACAAATAGCAGACAATATTCATGCTTATCAATGTTATGAAGCTTACATTTCCAAAATGTGAAAACAGCTTACCAAAGATTCTTCACCTGCCCCCGATGTGTCTTCCGTGGTCACCCATTCCATTCCATCTCTGGAAAGAGACTGGGCTGGTGTCAGATGTTGTCGGGGAGGATGGTCTCACTGTGACACAGTGGTCGTCTTGGTGGTGGATCGTTGACTCACTGGGGCTTACAGTAGCGAGATGCTGGGTTGGCAGACTGGTTCGTTGTTGGGGCTCAAGTAAATCGGATAACTTTTCCACCAAGGATGGAAGACCTGAAAAGAGAAATATTCATGGTTTTATAATTTATATGCCATATGGGTACATTCCAAACTTAAAATCAATTAAGAGTTCAAACCAAGGCATAATGAGGTAAATATGCTGGATTCTATACCCCGGTTGCTATGGTTCACATAATTTATAGAGCCCGCCTGTTTACTAACTACGAGTGAGTGAGTGAGTGAGTAGGATTTAACGTCGTTTTCAACATTGTTTCAGTCATATCACGACGGTGCCTACATGTGCCAGAACACGAGAGTGTCCACAGTTCCTATTATTCTGGACACTGATCAGCCCAGTCAGTACAGCACCCGGTCACCCATCCAAGTATTGACCGAGATCAACGCTGCTTAACTTCGGTGATCTGACGAGAACCGGTGTGCCCAACGTGATGCGCCGTACCTACGATACGAGTGAGTTCAAATCAACGTCGCACCAGTTATATTTCAGCAACACGGCGACAACCCCTTTCACAATATTGATAATTTCTTAACTTTGCTAAATATAACGAGCTTACTATTTATGAAATTTGTTACTATAGAGAGCTTGCTATTCCCCAATTTAGTCGGGTCTTACGACAAGCATACTGGGACTGAGGCCCTATTCCTTTTAACGACACCCAGCAGCCCCACGGGGCTAACTACGATACAAATTTTACTTAAGGAGAATTACTTGGTAAGACTTTCGATTAATTCCTCCAAATTCAACTAACCGGCAAGGGAAGAAACTGTAGCCACTAAGGATTCATTCGTTGCCCTGAGGGCCTTTTTTGTTTCCTGGAGGTCTGCGACTGCCCGCTGTAGATCAGCTACTTCTTTCCGCAATTCTGCTACCTCTGATTGTGATTGCGATGTCCCCTGTTCGTGAAAAGGACAATTTGTATATACAATTTACAATAATACAAAATACATATTTTGATTCAAATTACTGTTTCAGTACTGTACATGTAGAAATTAACGTTTCATAATATTACAATTATTAACATGTACAGTATGTCACTGAAGGTTTTGGAAATGGTTCTATTATTCATGTAGTCAAGTACCTGGCCTGTTATCTAATAAAAACCCCAAATATTTGTGACATCAATTCTCTCTGTTCATGTCTTTTTACCAATGTTATGCATGCTGGTTTTCTCCTTATAACATGGTGCAACCACTATATCATTATTTTCAAAACTTGATAATTATTATTCTTCAAGTTTCAGTCAAACAATTAGTCAAACAATCAAGAGATACAAAATGTTTTTACTAACATATAATTTTCATTTTTTTGAAGTTGTCGATATCATAGAACCATATTATAATCTCTATGTTTGCACATTTTTGGTGTTTAAGATACATGTTTCGCAATCAAGTTTCATTTATAAACACAACCTTTGCCAATGCTGGCTTTGTGCACAATAAAAAAATGTTGACTCAGCAAGTTTTTGTATCATAAAACAATTACATAGACAGACAAAATAAATACTCACTGCTAAATCTCAAAACTCGGGCTGCAACTTTCTGGACTTTGCCATTCTTCATTGGCCAGTTGACTTGACAATGACACACAGTGTCAATGCCCCAGGTATCGTTGTTCATATCATTGTTGTTGTTGCGCATTTCCATAATCCGCCACCCCGGTCCGCTCGACGAGTAACACCATGAACACAACATCATATTCATTGTTGAGCTACTCAGTTTAGTCGATCAAACGATCAACTTTGCTTGACCACACAGTAGGCCAGCTGGGTTACAGTGAAGAGTCAAAACAACGCGAATTTTCTCACACAAACCATGAAACAACAGCGTACACCACTGCTCGACATTTTAGCCTCGTTTCCGTCACGATGAGCGCGCCATCTATCGGCCAAATAAGAAAGACAACTCTTCTTTATAATTTACGGCCTGGCGGTGATTTATCAGATGTATGAATATATCGGTTATTTAATAGATTGTTGTTTTTATTTTTGATTGAAACTATATAATTCATCACATTATGAGCTGTATACGATCGGCATATATAGCATTCATCTGAATGCATGATTACTAACCAAACAAAAAGTCCTTTTTCATGCAAGTTATGATCTTTACAATGACAGTCTCCAAGCAGAGGTGTAAATGGTGTATTTTATTAAAGTGCCTATATGTGGTTCTGAAACGGAGAATATAACAAAGACTTACGAACGTAGTATGCATGCTCACGACGTGCCTTGCATTGTTGATGCGCCCATTTGAAACAGCAAGCAAATTTGATGGCAGTGGCACCATGTTGTTTTATCCACGATTAAGTCGGATGTACCGGTACATATGGCTTATCGAACGGTGCCATTGTCTGCTAGCGCGAGCTAGTGTGATTAAGGTGTGAACTCAACAGGACGTTTTTACAGTCAAACTGTCAATGTATGGTAGGAAAAAAACCTACGTTTTATCAGTGGTTTTACTGTGTGGATATATGGATATGTGAGCCATTATTTGTAATGGAATATGTATTGTAAACCTATAGTTTGGCAATTTTGTGTGATATTTCGAAAGTAATAATTATGAAATAAAACTTTATTATTGTAAGAAACTCTTGTTTTCTACAAAGATCAACTTTTAACACAAATTGTCTCAGAAAAGTGTAGTATGGTACATACATGTGACACTAAATTGCTGGGTATTGTGAACCTGAATTACCACGGTTCGTCTGATGTTTGATTTACTATTATGATTTGTTACCACGGATTTGAACAATGAAGTTTCAGAGTCTACCATTGAATGGTAAAGCATGGTAAAATTGACCATACATTTTATTACCATATTTATTACCGTATGGATTCACGATACATTATCATGGATTTTCATGGTTCAGCCTGGAATATCATGGCTCACCACGGTTCGTTGTATGGTAAACCACGGTAAACTTTACCATACAATCTTTTACCACGGATTCACCATAAATTACCATGGATGTTCATGGTTCAGCCTGGAATACTGAGGTTCAACACGGTTCGTTGTATGGTAAAGCAAGGTAAACTTTACCATACAATCTTTTACCATGGATTCACCATAAATTACCACGGATGTTCATGGTTCAGCCTGGAATACCGTGGTTCACCACGGTTCGTTGTATGGTAAACCACGGTAAACTTTACCATACAATCTTTTACCTCGGATTTACCATACATTACCATGGATGTTCATGGTTCAGCCTGGAATACCGTGGTTCACCACGGTTCGTTGTATGGTAAACCACGGTAAACTTTACCATACAATCTTTTACCTCGGATTTACCATACATTACCATGGATGTTCATGGTTCAGCCTGGAATACCGTGGTTCACCACGGTTCGTTGTATGGGAAACCACGGTAAACTTTACCATACAATATTTTACCTCGGATTTACCATACATTACCATACAGAACCGTGGTTTACCATGCATTACCATACTTTACCCTATGGTAATGTATGGTAAACCACGGTTTTTTTTATAAGGGATTCCTTTGTCTTGGTACCCCTTTGTACGCACAGAGCCGTCCAGAAAAAACTGGGAGAACCATGGGCGTCTTCAGGATTTTTCGAATCGACTTCCCTAACGACGCCCTTGGGAACAGGGTGGGTTCTTCCAGAAATCTGTGCCTGTAACAATTGCTTGGAGTGTGTATTGGGGCACAGGACGGCAGGTCTACGTCCTATATTGTGTGAAAGTCAAAGGATGATATTCTGTGTTGAGGCGTCATTTCGGTGTCATATATGGGGTAGCGTGTCTGTGTGGTTTAGGATTTGGTATTCTGGTTGCTCAGTTCGGTGGGGTAGCGTGTCTGGCGTGGTACAGGGTCGGGTATTCTGGACGTTCTTGTGGACCGACGATGATGATCCATGTTCATCTCCATTTGGTGCTGTTTCATAATATTTGTCGTCATAGGTGTTCTGTTTCATGGCTGGTCTTACTCGTCTGTGGTCTTCAGTGTGCTGTGCCTGTATTACAAAGAATAGAAGAGTTTGTAGTTTCTTGTTTTCTGGTGTTATTTTTTGCCATCGACTGGCACTATCGTGATCTAAGTCACACATGATCAATAGCAATAAATAATTAGGTACTAAATATTATAAATAAAAATATTATTATAGTTAAAGCCGATTGTGAATGTTTGATATAACCTCCAGTCTTCTGCCCCTGCATGAAAACCGGACGGTTAACATTCGTTAACGAGGGTTGGAAATAAGGGAACACAATTTGGTCGGAGCTCGTTATTAGGAGCTTTTAATTTGATCAGTGAATTTGTCTATGTTATTGCTATGGCATTTTGATTGGTTAGTGTCCAAATTTGATCAGTCATTTCTGATCACTGACCCTTATTTCCGCCCCTGTAAAATAGTTTTGACTCTAAGCGTGCTACATTTATTCAAATTTGGTCCTAGGTTTATTGGTGTCTTGGTGTAACCATATAGTATTAAATGGTAGAGTGATAGTCAGTCGATTTGATGTAAGCTAGTAAGGTGGAGTATACTTTGTTTATAAGAGGTGGTTTAGGATTTAATATAGAAGCCAACGACAGAGGGACATTTAAGTTTTTGAGTTCGTTTTCCAGTGTTCGGCGATAGAGCTCATGTTTTGGGCATTTGAGTATAAAATGTTCTATCGTTTCTTCTTCGTTGTTGCATGAAGTGCATAGTGGTGATGTGTTTTTTATTAGCTTAGATAAGTGAGATTTTAGTCCTGTTTTGCCTAGTCTTAATCTTGTGATGATGCGGTCGTCACGTTTACTGTCTAGCTGGAATCCAAAACTCCTTCTTTTCCCCTTATCTAGAATACTATGTAGCCATCTACCTCGGTTTTCTTCGTTCCATTCCTTCTCCCATTTACTATCTATTCTGGTTTTAATGATAGAATTCAGTTCTTTGGTTCCTAGTCCTAGAGATGACAATTAAACGTGTTATAAGCCTCACTAATTCCAACCAGGGAAATAAGGACGTCTTTTGTTCTAGGCCAAGCGTTCAGATTAATGTTATTTCTCTCGGTTGAAGCATGAATTAGAGAGAAGTTTCTTTCTCTGGTTGGTGTAATGTGTTTATGTAATCAATTGTTTTGTTTAACAATTGGGCTTGTCCTCAGGGCGGTGTTTCCCGCCCTGGGATATGTATTAAACTAAGGAGTTGTAATGCAGTTTTCATTCAGCACGACTGACTGGGACCGTGCGGTAAATTTTTCTCTCCTAAGAAACCACAATGGATATTACAACTGTGACGGATATTTCTACAAATTTGAACGACAGTCTACAACAGATCAAGAACCTGGGGTATGATTTCGACAGCAAGTTTCTGAACTGAGACAGAATCTCCAGCTTTTCCAGCGCTGGACTTTCAGTAGAAGTTAATTCCGGTAGTTTGAAGAAGAAAGACAAACAGTATATTTGGAAAAGAGCTGGAACAAGAAACATTTCGGGCATATTTCAGTTATAGACAATGGGCTGGATTAATCATACATGTCTGCGTTCGAGAACGGAGAGGCTTTGCAAGTTTGTGAAAGTCTGCCGACTGGACTCGAAAAGCCAAACAAGTTCCTTTCTCGGAGCATCCAATTCTTTCAACGATCGGTGTTTAAACTTTTCTTGGTATCCGGAGCTCCACCCTGGTTGCGGTCAAATACACGATACATCGGCGCATGCCTTTCCTCGTGAGGTTTTTTCCTACCCAGACTTGCCATTTCAAGTACCAGGTCCAGATGAACACGCTTTCCAAGAAGCGTGCTGACGAGTATAACACGGAATATAGTAGCACTTGCAGGAAAAGAGATAAGAATCTCAGAGATAAGTATTGTTTTGTTGTATATAATTGAGCAATTGGGAATTATATACACGATTTTTTGAACGAACACTATTTTCAGATCAAATTTTGACATACGCTTAATATGGTTAAGCAAACATATTGCAAAGGGAGTATTCCAATATAGTTTGATGGAAAGGAATAGGACCAAGGCCGTGACGTCATCCTCATTTCCGTCCGGATTTTCCCTTACACCCGCAGGAATGATAAGAGATTTCACCTTCCTATACTGCTCTCGCACTCTCGAGAAACGAGAATTGACCATCATGGTGCATAGCCCGAAAACATCGGCTAAGGGGTCTTTTTTTGTGCCGAAGCGGACTCCTTAGCCCGAATAACTGTTACAGACCAAAACGGAAAGAAACAAACAGGACGTCAATCCTCGAGATCTTTCACTGCACACGGCGTGGAGAATTGAGACAGAGGTACGAAACGCATTTTATCGAATAAATAATATGATTTGGCATCTCCAATACTATGACAACCACCTAGTGACTCCTTTAATTAGATGGAATCTGCCTTCAAACACGGATTTTGTCAACAAAATCGTTGTGTTCCTTTCTCCACAATTGACAGGGACAACGCAGAATGTGGTTGACCTTTTTGCTCACGTCATCAGAAATGGATCTTTGCCGGTTGTGAACGTGTTTTTATTCAAGTGATCAGAAAGGTCACGATATAAAAATAGCATAGGTCATATCATTACAACATGCCCAAAAGGCGCCAAAACGGGAAAATCAGTCGACATTTTTTCCACGCATTTCATCACATTTTCCCAGCATCAAAACAGTCATGAGAGATGATACGTCGGATGGACTACATCCGTGAGGGATAGGTGCGCGCGTGTGTGAGAAAAAACAACAGTTTGCTTACCGTATTTTTTCTAAAAAAATTTCGAACAGTTTGCAAAATGGGCCTTGAATGTTCGAACACTAGAGAACATATTCAGTGGAAAACAGCCTGTTCGAAAAAATAAGAGGTAAAAAACTTCCATCTAGATCTCGGCTTTCCCGGGGACGATGGCAGCCTAACTATACGTGTTGCTGTTGTTGTCTAACAAGTAGAAGTCCGACGTAGGATTGAATCGGCAACTACTGAACTGACAAATAGTTTTGATAAAAATACTTATGTATTAAAGTTGAGAAAACGTTTTTGCTTCAAATTAAAGAAAAATCGGATAAAGCTTTGAAGCACATGTTGACCATATTGACCGTCAGCTTCCAAAGTTCCAGCTATCGGCACAGTTCTCTTTCCTATTCGCTATTTGCGCGAATACGTATATTCAGCCATACTTTAGGGGTATTCAAAACTATATCTTATTCAACAGCACAATGGCTAGTAAGTTTTTTTATTATTTTTCTCCGTGACATCTACAAAAATCTGTCTTTCAAAACGCTATGCTGTCATGTGGTACTGAACCGCATGCTGAAGTCGGCAACCAGTCTATGCGTGAGGCGGCTCTTCATCGAAGCAAACCTAGCTCTGCAGGGTCAAAGTTTGTGGAGTTGAAGATGTCACTTCCTATTTCCGGGAACTACGGCGGGACTCGATCTTCCCTTGCTTATAATCCTCGTAATTAATGCAGAGATGACAATTAAACGTGTTATTCCAACCAGGAAAATAAGGACGTCTTTTGTTCTAGGCCAAGCGTTCAGATTAATGTTATTTCTCTCGGTTGAAGCATGAATTAGAGAGAGGTTTCTTTCTCTGGTTGGTGTAATGTGTTTATGTAATCAATTGTTTTGTTTAACAATTGGGCTTGTCCTCAGGGCGGTGTTTCCCGCCCTGGGATATGTATTAAACTAAGGAGTTGTAATGCAGTTTTCTGCACCTGTACTCCCCTGGCACTCTAAAAACAATATCACAAAATGAACTAAACAAAATCACCCAAAAATATGACTCGCCGATTATAATCTGCGGAGATTATAATAGTCATAATCCAATCTGGGACGAAACCTGCACCACGTCAGATGATAGGGGTAAATCAGTGGAAAAATGGTTAGATGATAATAACCTCGTATTCCTGAACTCAGGAGAAGGGACGAGAATAGATATGCGAACCGGTAAACTCACTGCAATTGACCTAACAATAGTCTCTCCCGAGCTAGCAGTTAAATCAGAATGGGCAGTTGTACCAGATACACTAGACAGCGACCACTTTCCAATCCTAACTAAATTTAGCATGAAACCAGATTTTGAAAAGACAGACCCTCTCCCACGCTTCCAATACTCCAAGGCAGACTGGGAAAGCTTCCAAAACGATTGCCAAAGTCTAATTCATGACGATCTACTTAGTAATGATATAGAGACTTTCAATGAAAATATAACCAGCAAACTTCTAAACATAGCACAAAGACATATTCCAGTCACGAATAAGCGGCCCAACAAAAATCCAGTGCCCTGGTGGAACCAAGAGTGTGGCAAGAACATCGCGGCAAAGAAAAAAGCACTCAGAAAATTCAAAAAAAGCCGGCTCCAGAGTGACCACGAAAGATATAAGGAACTGAAAATAATAGCAGAAAAAAGCGCCAAAGAAGCCAAATCAAGATGCTGGGAAGATTATTGCAACACTATAGATACGAAAACTAACTCAAAGAAAGTCTGGAATAAAATAAAAAGCATTCAAGGGAAAGCAACTAACACAATACCTGTACTAAACAAAACACAGAGAACTAACCTCGAAAAGGCAGAATATCTTGCTGAATCATTCGCATCAAACAGTAGCGATAGAAACCTGAAACCAGAATTCAGAAAAATCAAACAAGAAACGATCCTGGAAAATGACACAAATGATTATATAGAAAACTACCTTAACGGAGACTTTACTATCAGTGAATACAGAAAAGCTTTACACTCTAAAAAAGAAAGTTCACCCGGCGAAGACAAACTAGGGTATACAATCCTAAAGCACCTACCAAACAACACGCAGGAACTAATTATGAAATTAATTAATGTGAGCTGGAAGACCAAACAACTCCCGAGCAAATGGAAATCCTCTATTGTTATCCCAATACCAAAACCTGGTAAAGACCCTTCAGACAGTAAGTCATATAGGCCGATCTCACTCACGTCAAATTTATGCAAAATTATGGAAACCATGGTCAAAAACAGACTTGAATATCACCTGGAAAGCAACAACCTGTTAAACAAAACACAAAGCGGTTTTCGGAAAAAAAAGAAGTACTTTAGACCACATAGCCAGACTCCAACACTCTATCAAAAAGGGTAATGCCAAACACCAATTTACATTAGGAATTTTCTTGGATATAGAAAAGGCGTTTGACCTTGTATGGCAGGACGGGATTATCACCCAATTAAACAACCTGGGAATTAAGGGCAGAATACAACACTGGATAAAAAAATTTCTTCATGGCCGAAACTTCAAAGTTCGTATTGGTAACACCATAGTAGTAGTATAACCGCATTACAGGTCCCCTTTTGACGAGTGCGCAGGTGTTTCTGCGCAGATTTGTGGAGGAAGTGTGGAGGAAAGGTCAAGTGCAGTATAGTTCCGGCAGAAGGACCAAAAGCTACCTCCAGTACAGGAGAGTTCCAAATTTGCATATCACGTGACCCAGGTCAAAAATGTAGTCATCCGCGGTGATGCGGTCATGTCTGGCGGTGATTCGGTCTCGGGAAAAAGCTTCCGCGGAGAAAAAGTAGTTCCTAGATAAAATGGTCCGATGGGGTCGAGTGAGGTATCAAGGTGAAGCTTATGTGAAGGGGCATCTAATGGGCTGGGTGTGGGGTTGACATAGCGTTATTCTGCGAATGCGCGGTGGCCCAAGGGTATGGAAATAATCGTTTTGAGATGTAGGGGAGCCCCTAGTGGACCGATGGGGTTGAGTGAGGTATCAAAGTGAAGCTTAGGTGAAGGGGCATCTGATGGGCTGGGTGTGAGGTTGAAATAGCGGCATTCTGCGCATGCGCGGTGGCCGAAGGGTATGGAAATAGATGTTTTGGAGCTAGGGGAGCCCCTAATGGTCGAATGGGGTCGAGTGCGGTATCAAAGTGAAGCCTAGGTGAGGGGGCCTCTGATGGACTGGGTGTGGGGTTGACATATCGGCATTCTGCGCATGCGCGGTGGCCAAAGGGTATGAAAATAGCCGTTTCGGAGCTAGGGGAGCCCCTAATGGTCCAATGGGGTCGAGTGAGGTATCAAAGTGAAGCATTCGTGAAGGGGCATCTGATGGGTTGGGTGTACGGTAGGAATATCATTCTGCGCATGCGCAGACGCAATGCGGAGCTCTCGTCCAATCAGAAGCAAGTATTTCAAATCCGTCACAGAGCTCTCAGCCAATCAGAAGCGAGTATTTTGACCCGGTGCATTATGGGCCATATCCAAGATGGCGGCACGTATGTTCAAGATGGCGGCACATCCGGTGTCGAAAACTGGCCATTTCGTCGGGATGTGGTCACCTAGTGTCGAAAACTGGACCTTGTATGGGTCCTGCTAGACGTTTTGGAGCTAGGGGAGCCCCTAATGGGCCGATGGAGTTGTATGAGGTATCAAAGTGAAGTATATTTCAAGCATGGGTGGGTGCATGTAAAATTTTTCCTGAAAAAAAAAATACGGAACACGGACTTTATCGAAAAACCTGGGAAAATGCCTATATGGGGTATGGGGAGTATATAGGTCGCCGGGCTTAACGGGGCTTGCCTATCAATAGAGTTATCTCCCCCTAGTTCCAGGGTGGGTGTATGTAAAATTTTTTCTGAAAAAATACGGAACACGGACTTTATCCTAAATTACGGGAAAATGCCTATATGGGGTATGGGGGGTATAGGACCATCCTGGGAAACGTACTTCTATACATTTGCGGTAGGGTTGTGGGGTCTCCTTTTACTCGTCTCGTCATTTAGAACATGATAAGAAGTGTCCCCGTGCGAATCGGTGAAATTTTTAAAAAAAGTCACCGAGCCCCATATAGTCCCATACTGGGGTATAGGATCAATGTTTGTCCCCCTGGGAAACGTACTTCTATACATTTGCGGTAGGGTTGTGGGGTCTCGTTTTACTCGTCTCGTCATTTAGAACATGAGGGAAGTGTCCCCGTGCGAATCGGTGAAATTTTTGAAAAAAGTCACCGAGCCCCATATAGTCCCATACTGGGGTATAGGTTCAATGTTTATCCCCCTGGGAAACGTACTTGTATACATTTGCGGTAGGGTTGTGGGGTCTCGTTTTACTCGTCTCGTCATTTAGAACACGATAGGAAGTGTTGCGGAGCGAATTGGTGAAATTTTTGAAAAAAGTCACCGAGGCCTGGGTAAGCCCATAGGCCTATACTGCATGGCTATGGGTGTATAGGCCCATACGGGGTGGACATGTTGGAGTCTAGGTGAGTCCCTAATGGTCCAATGGGGTCGAGTGAAGTCTTATTTTGAAGCTCTCGTGGAGGAGCACTTGACTACACTAATGGTTCGTCTGTGTTCAATAGTCTGCGCATGCGCAGTCTGGTCGTAGTAGCGAAAGGGGGCATTTTGGGTGCTATGTAGGGGTGTGTTTGGGTTAGAGATGAGCTAATCACGGTTCGAATGGGTCGTGTGAGGTGTCAAAGTGAAGCTTGTGTGGGGTAGAGTCAGAATGGTGTGTTTTGAATGCATGTCGCGTTAATCTGCGCATGCGCAGTTGGTTGTAGTAAGTAAAGTGGCCATTTTGGGGCGGTGAAGGAAGGTATTTGGGGTCGAGATGGGCTATTCACGGTTCGAATGCGTCCTGGAAGGTGTCATCTTGTAGTTCTCGGGGTGTACATTCCGATTTGAGGATGTTCGCGTCATCTGTGACGTCATCGGTACGAGTAGTAGCGAAAGTGGACATTTTCGGGCAGTACATGAAGGTATTTGGGGTCGAGATGGGCTATTCACGGTTCGAATGCGTCCTGGAAGGTGTCATCTTGTAGTTCTCGGGGGGTACAGTCCGATTTAAGGGATGTCCGCGTCATCTGTGACATCATCAGTGACGTCATCAGTACGAGTAGTAGCGAAAGGGGGCATTTTGGGTGCTATGTAGGGGTGTGTTTGGGGTAGAGGCACCATCCTTGGTTCGAATGGGTCGTGGAGGGTGTCAAAGTGAAGCTTGTGTGGGGTAGAGTCAGAATGGCGTGTTTTTGAATGCAAGTCGCGTCAATCTGCGCATGCGCAGTTGGTTGTAGTAAGTAAAGTGGCCATTTTGGGGCAGTACATGAAGGTGTTTGGGGTAGAGAGGACCATCCTTGGTCCGAATGCATCGTGTGAGGTGTCATTTTGTTGCTCTCGGGGTGTTCATTCCGATTTGAGGGATGTCCGCGTCAGCTGTGACGTCATCTGTGACGTCATCGGTACGAGTAGTAGCGAAAGTGGACATTTTCGGGCAGTACATGAAGGTATTTGGGGTCGAGATGGGCTATTCACGGTTCGAATGCGTCCTGGAAGGTGTCATCTTGTAGTTCTCGGGGTGTACATTCCGATTTGAGGGATGTCCGCGTCATCTGTGACGTCATTGATGACGTCATCGGTACGAGTAGTAGCGAAAGTGGACATTTGTGGGTGCGTGGGGGTGAGTTTGGTGTAGATAGGGACTATCCTTAGTCCGAATGCGTCGTGTGAGGTGTCATTTTGTAGCTCTCGAGGTGTACATTCCGAGTTGAGGCATGTCCGAAGCATCTGTGACGTCATTGTTGACGTCATCAGTAGAAGTAGTAGCGAAAGTGGACATTTTGGGGCAGTGAAGGAAGGTATTCGGAGTAGAGAGGAACCATCCTTGGTCCGAATGCGTCCTGAGAGGTGTCATGTTGTAGCTCTCTGGGTGTACATTCCGAGTTGAGGGATATCCACAGCATCTGTGACGTCATTGGTGACGTCATCAGTACGAGTAGTAGCGAAAGTGAGCATTTTGGGGCAGTGAAGGATGGTATTTGGTGTAGAGATGCACCATCCGCGGTGCGAATGCGTCGTGTGAGGTGTCATCTTGTAGCAACACCCACCAACGCCATTCTTAATGCTTCAACGTCCAGGTGAAATAGCTCAGAAGCTCTGATATTCCATGGAATTGTCACTAATTCTTCGAAATGCAGTGACGCCAGTCGACACCCGTCGTTACACCTTAACACTCTAACATAACACCATGATATAGACCGGACAGAGAACAACAACAGCAACAACAACAATGATCACACATAAGAGAACAACAACAACAAGAAGTTTTTTTTCATATAGTTTATTCTCCCCACTGTTACATCATACCCACGTTGGGGGAGCCGCGTTGGGTATATTTACAATTCAAGAATATTCTTGTCCAATCAGAGGCCACCATTTGCATCTGTCATATTCGTTCCTGTCCGTTAGATGTATTCTCGGCTACTCTTGTCCAATCAGAAGTCGCTATTTCAGAAAGTTCCATCTTCGGCCATGTTCGCTCTGAACCGTTTGTTCTAATCGTCATCGGACAGGCCAGGATACCGTGTTGAGGAAACATATCCTCAGATAGTTGTTTGCGCATTCTGAGTATCTATCAGTGCATGGGTGAATACTTTCATCCGATGGAGGTGGTGAGTCAGTTTAACCACGAAGAACGTAACATTGGTGACCCTCTCCACTATCCACTTGGTGTTGGGACGCTGTTCATAGGCCCATTCCAAGGGATCCACAGT
>JAVTVY010042336.1:0-19312 GCA_036873755.1 Hanleya hanleyi
GTCCGAATGCGTCGTGGGAGGTGTCATTTTGTAGCTCTCGGGGTGTAGACCCCGATTTGGGGGATGTCTGCGTCATCTGTGACGTCATCAGTGACGTCATCATTACGAGTAGTAGCGAAAGTGTGCAATTTGGGGCAATGAAGGAAGGTATTTGGGGTAGAGATGGACCATCCTTGGTCCGAATGCGTCGTGTGGGGTGTCATTTTGTAGCTCTCGGCGTGCAGACCTCGATTTGAGGGCTGCCACAGCATCTGTGACGTCATTGGTGACGTCATCAGTAGGAGTAGTAGCGAAAGTGTGCATTTTGGGGCAGTACATGAAGGTATTTGGGGTCGAGATGGGCTATTCACGGGTCGAATGCGTCCTGGAAGGTGTCATTTTGTAGTTCTCGGGGTGTATACCTTGATTTGAGGGATGTTCCCGTCATCTGTGACGTCATCGATGACATCATCAGTAGGAGTAATAGCCAAAGTGTGCATTTTGGGGTAGTACAGGAAGGTATTTGGTGTAGAGATGGACCATCCCTTATCCGATTGTGTCGTGGGAGGTGTCATTTTGTAGCTCTCGGGGTGTAGACCCCGATTTGGGGTGGCTGTTCACAGCATCTGTGACGTCATTGGTGACGTCATCAGTACGAGTAGTAACGCATGTCGCGTCAATATGCGCATGCGCAGTCTGGCCGTAGTAGAGAAATCAGGCATTTTGGGGGGGGGGTATGTGGGTGTGTGTTTGGGGTAGAGATGGACCCCTATGGGCCCGAATGGGTCGTGGAAGGTGTTTTTAAGTGCAAGTCGCGTCAATCTGCGCATGCGCAGTTGGTTGTAGTAAGTAAAGTGGCCATTTTGGGGCAGTACATGAAGGTATTTGGGGTCGAGATGGGCTATTCACGGTTCGATTGTGTCGTGGGAGGTGTCATTTTGTAGCTCTCGGGGTGTAGACCCCGATTTGGGGGGCTGTTCACAGCATCTGTGACGTTATTGGTGACGTCATCAGTACGAGTAGTAGCGAAAGTGTGCATTTTGGGGCAGTGCAGGAAGGTATTTGGGGTAGGGATGCTCTATTCTCAGTCCGAATGCGTCGTGGGAGGTGTCATCTTGTAGTTTTCGGCGTGCAGACCCCGATTTGAGGACTGTCCACAGCATCTGTGACGTCATTGGTGACGTCATCAGTAGGAATAGTAGCGAAAGTGAGCCTTTGGGGTAGTGAAGGATGTTATTTGATGTAGCGATGGACCATCTGCGGTGCGAATGCGTCATGGGAGGTGTCATCTTGTAGCAACGCCCACCAACACCATTCTTAATGCTTCAACGCCCTGGTGAAATAGCTCAGAATCTCTGATATTCCATGGAATTGTCACTAATTCTTCGAAATGCAGTGATGCCCGTCAACGCCCGTCGTTACACCTAACACTCTAACATAACGCCGTGATATAGTCCGGAGAGAGAACAACAACAGCAACAACAACAAGGATGACACATGAGAGAACAACAACAAGAAGAAGTTGTTTTCATATAGTTTATTCTCCCCAATGTTACATCATACCCACGCTGGGGGAGCCGCGTTGGGTATATTTACAATTCAAGAAGATTCTTGTCCAATCACAGGCCACCATTTGCAAGTTTCATATTCGTTCCTGTCCGTTAGATGTATTCTCGGCTACTCTTGTCCAATCAGAAGTCGCCATTTCAGAAAGTTCCATCTTCGGCCATGTTCGCTCTGAACCGTTTGTTCTAAACGTCATCGGGCAGGCCAGGATACCGTTGAGGCCACATATCCTCACATAGTTGTTTGTGCATTCTGAGTATCTATCAGTGCATGGGTGAATACTTTCATCCGATGGGGATGGTGGTCAGTTTAACCACGAAGAACGTAACATTGATCACCCTCTCCACTTGCCATTTTGTGTTGGGGCGTTGTTGTTGGGCCCATTCCAAACTATCCACGCTGTCCAGTTCCTTCAGCATCGTCTCCAGTGACGCACGATGGATAATGGTGAAAGGCTGGTCAAACACCCGGGTATTATTGCTGGGATAATAATAACGGAGCTGGTCTGTCTCTTTATGGCGAAGAATGTATCCAAAAGTGAGATTTAACTTGAAGGCTGTATCTTGGTCGTTGAAGATGGCTTCCACGTAGCTACGTAGGCGGATGTTTTCTTCCAACCGGAAATTATATAAGTCCAATATCGGGCGATGCCGATGAAAACAGTGTCGGATCATGGACCAATGGCGTCGATACATCTCACGCACTGGATGATCTTCGGGTAAGAGATCGCTGGGAACATCCACCGCATCTTCCAGAAAAGGTTCGATGTTGTCAGGCGTATGACGCGAAACCGTAACGGTGGAGTCCGGCTGGAAATCCAGGCTCTTCTGAGCTGTGGGTACAGGCGGGCTCTCCGTCATCGCATCACCCGTGGCGTTCGTCTCCCCGGGCTTATCTTCACTGGGTCTGACCTTTTGCGGTTCCTCTTCAGTAGGAAGTTGTCGCCCAAATCGTAGAGACGGGACATGAATCAAACGCTGATGCCGTCTTAACTGACTGCGTCGTTTGAAGAGTTGACCACATTCATAACATTGTTCCTTCGCACCCTCGTGGAGTGAGCGTTCGTGGCGCAGTAAAGCATCTTCCCGATTAAATGACCGTGCGCAGGTTATACAAGTATGTCGTGCACCGTTGTGGGCGGAGGCCTCGTGGCGTCGTAAATTGTTTATACGAGTAAATGACTTCTGGCAAGTTGTGCAAGTGAACATCTTGGTGGTGGACAGAGTGTCTGATGAAACGGCAAGGCCGCTTCCCTTTTATAGCACGCTAGCTGTTGATCTATTTTTAGCACACTCAGTTCAACTACCTACCGGATGTAGGCTGTTTCTAATCGTCATCGGGCAGGCCAGGATACCGTTGAGGAAACATATCCTCAGATAATTGTTTATGCATTCTGAGTATCTTTCAGTGCATGGGTGAATACTTTCAGCCGATTGGGGTGGTGGGTCAGTTTAACCACGAAGAACGTAACATTGGTGACCCTCTCCACTATCCACTTGGTGTTGGGGCGCTGTTCATAGGCCCATTCCAAGGGATCCACAGTGTCCAGTTGGGCCAGCATCGTCTCTAGCGACGCCCGATTGGTGATTGTGAAAGGATGGTCGTACACTGGGTTGATGGCACTGGAATAGAAATAGCACAATTCGCGCGTCATCTTATGGCATAAGATGTAGCCAAATGCTACATTTAATGTGAAGGACGTAGGTTGATCATTGAAGATGGCTTCCACGTAGCTGCGTAGACGGGCGAGGTCGGTCAGTCGGAAATCGTACAAGTCCAATATAGGGCGATGACGGTGGAAGCAGTGTCGGATCATGGGCCAATGGCGTCGATATATCTCACTCACTGGATGATCTTCGGATAAGAGATCGCTGGGAACATCCACCGCATCTTTCAGAAAATGTTCGTTGTTGTCAGGCGTATGACTGAAAACAGTAATGCTAGGAACCGGCTGGATATCTAGGCTCTTCTGAGCTGTGGGTATAGGCGGGCTCTCCGCGATCGCATCACCAGTGGCATTCTTCTCCCCGGGTTCATCTTGAGTGGATCTGTCCCTCCTGGGTGCCTCTTTAGTGGAAAGTTGTCCCTCATGCCATGGTGACGGACCATGAATCAAACGCTCATGCCGTTTTAACTGACTGGTCGTCTGAAGAGTTGACCACATTCTTCGCATGGACGCTTGGGTGGCCCATGAATTGAACGTTCATGGCGCTGTAAATGATCTGGGCGCTGAAACGACAGTGTAGGCCTACATATCGTACAGCTATACCGGGCGGTTCCATCGTGCTTGGTAGCCTCATGGCGGCGCAAGTCGTGCCGGCGAGTGAACGATTTCGAGCACGTAGTACAAGTGAACATCTTGGTGGTTGACAGAGTGTCTGATGAAACGGTCAGGCCGTTTCCTTTTTATAGCAAGCTAGCTGTTGATCTATTTTTAGCACCATCAGTTCAACTTGGACGTCAGCGACAAGATCCCGGATGTAGGCGCGGACGTCATTGACAAGAGCTCGGATGTACAAGAACCCGGATGTACCCGGATGTGAATGCGTCTGATGCGTGTGAGGTCACTTTCGCTTCCGTTCACGTGACCGGAACTGACCTTTGACCCCGGCGCGCAAAGGTTGCCACCGCCACTTTTGGATACATTCTTCGCCATAAAGAGACAGACCAGCTCCGTTACTTTTATCCCAGCAATAATACCCGGGTGTTTGACCAGCCTTTCACCATTATCCATCGTGCGTCACTGGAGACGATGCTGAAGGAACTGGACAGCGTGGATAGTTTGGAATGGGCCCAACAACAACGCCCCAACACAAAATGGCAAGTGGAGAGGGTGACCAATGTTACGTTCTTCGTGGTTAAACTGACCACCATCCCCATCGGATAAAAGTGTTCACCCATGCACTGATAGATACTCAGAATGCACAAACAACTATGTGAGGATATGTGGCCTCAACGGTATCCTGGCCTGCCCGATGACGATTAGAACAAACGGTTCAGAGCGAACATGGCCGAAGATGGAACTTTCTGAAATGGCGACTTCTGATTGGACAAGAGTAGCCGAGAATACATCTAACGGACAGGAACGAATATGAAACTTGCAAATGGTGGCCTCTGATTGGACAAGAATCTTCTTGAATTGTAAATATACCAACGCGGCTCCCCCAGCGTGGGTATGATGTAACATTGGGGAGAATAAACTATATGAAAACAACTTCTTGTTGTTGTTGTTCTCTCATGTGTCATCCTTGTTGTTGTTGCTGTTGTTGTTCTCTCTCCGGACTATATCACGGCGTTATGTTAGAATGTTAAGGTGTAACGACGGGCGTTGACGGGCATCACTGCATTTCGAAGAATTAGTGACAATTCCATGGAATATCAGAGATTCTGAGCTATTTCACCAGGGCGTTGAAGCATTAAGAATGGTGTTGGTGGGCGTTGCTACAAGATGACACCTCCCATGACGCATTCGCACCGCAGATGGTCCATCTCTACACCAAATAACATCCTTCACTACCCCCAAAAGGCTCACTTTCGCTACTATTCCTACTGATGACGTCACCAATGACGTCACAGATGCTGTGGACAGTCCTCAAATCGGGGTCTGCACGCCGAAAACTACAAGATGACACCTCCCACGACGCATTCCGACTGAGAATAGAGCATCCCTACCCCAAATACCTTCCTGCACTGCCCCAAAATGCACACTTTCGCTACTACTCGTACTGATGACGTCACCAATGACGTCACAGATGCTGTGAACAGCCCCCAAATCGGGGTCTACACCCCGAGAGCTACAAAATGACACCTCCCAGGACGCATTCGGACCAAGGATGGTCCATCTCGACCCCAAATACCTTCCTGTACTGCCCCAAAATGGCCACTTTACTTACTACAACAAACTGCGCATGCGCAGATTGACACGACTTGCACTTAAAAACACACCATTCTGACTCTAACCCACACAAGCTTCACTTTGACACCTTCCACGACCCATTCGGACCCATAAGGGTCCATCTCTACCCCAAACACACACCCACATACCCCCCAAAATGCCTGATTTCTCTACTACGGCCAGACTGCGCATGCGCATATTGACGCGACATGAGTTACTACTCGTACTGATGACGTCACCAATGACGTCACAGATGCTGTGAACAGCCCCCCCAAATCGGGGTCTACACCCCGAGAGCTACAAAATGACACCTCCCACGACACAATCGGATAAGGGATGGTCCATCTCTACACCAAATACCTTCCTGTACTACCCCAAAATGCACACTTTGGCTATTACTCCTACTGATGATGTCATCGATGACGTCACAGATGACGGGAACATCCCTCAAATCAAGGTATACACCCCGAGAACTACAAAATGACACCTTCCAGGACGCATTCGACCCGTGAATAGCCCATCTCGACCCCAAATACCTTCATGTACTGCCCCAAAATGCACACTTTCGCTACTACTCCTACTGATGACGTCACCAATGACGTCACAGATGCTGTGGACAGCCCTCAAATCGAGGTCTGCACGCCGGGAGCTACAAAATGACACCCCACACGACGCATTCGGACCAAGGATGGTCCATCTCTACCCCAAATACCTTCCTTCATTGCCCCAAATTGCACACTTTCGCTACTACTCGTAATGATGACGTCACTGATGACGTCACAGATGACGCAGACATCCCCCAAATCGGGGTCTACACCCCGAGAGCTACCAAATGACACCTCCCACGACGCATTCGGACCAAGGATGGTCCATCTCTACACCAAATACCTTCCTTTCACTGCCCCAAAATGTCCACTTTCGCTACTACTCATACTGATTACGTCACTGATGACGTCACAGATGACGTGAACAGCCCTTAAATCGGGATCTACACCCCGAGAGCTACAAGATGACACCTTACACGACGCATTCGGACCAAGGATGGTGCCTCTCTATCCCAAATACCTACCTGCACTACCCCAAAATGGTCACTTTACTTACTACAACCAACTGCGCATGCGCAGATTAACGCGACATGCATTAAAAAACACACCATTCTGACTCTAACCCACACAAGCTTCACTTTGACACCTTCCACGACCTATTCGGACCCATAGCGGTCCATCTCTACCCCAAACACCTTCATGTACTGCCCCAAAATGGCCACTTTACTTAATACAACCAACTGCGCATGCGCAGATTGACGCGACTTGCATTCAAAAACACACCATTCTGACTCTACCCACACAAGCTTCACTTTGACACCTCACACGACCCATTCGAACCGTGATTAGCTCATCTCTAACCCAAACACACCCCTACATAGCACCCAAAATGCCTGTTTTCTATACTACGGCCAGACTGCGCATGCGCAGACTATCGAACACGGACGAACCATTAGCCCAGTCGGATGCTCCTGCACGAGAGCTTCAAAATAAGACCTCACTCGACCCCATTGGACCACCAGGGACTCACCTAGACTCCAACATGTCCACCCCGTATGGCCCTATACACCCATAGCCATGCAGTATAGGCCTATGGGCCTACCCAGGCGTCGGTGACTTTTTTCAAAAATTTCACCAATTCGCTCCGCAACACTTCCTATCGTGTTCTAAATGACGAGACGAGTAAAACGAGACCCCACAACCCTACCGCAAATGTATAGAAGTACGTTTCCCAGGGGGACAAACATTGATCCTATACCCCAGTATGGGAATATATATTTATATATACATGTCTATATGGGGCTATATCGTACTTTTTCAAAAATTTCACCGATTCGCTTCGCAACACTTCCTATCATGTTCTACATGACGAGACGAGTAAAACGAGACCCCACAACCCTACCGCAAATGTATAGAAGTACGTTTCCCAGGGGGACAAACATCGGTCCTATACCCCAGTATGGGACTATATGAGGCTCGGTGACTTTTTCAAAAATTTCACCGTTTCGCTCCGGGACACTTCTTATCATGTTTGTCTTGACGACACTAAGAAAACGAGACCCCACAACCTATACCGCAAATGTGGAGAAGTAGGTTTCCCAGGATGGTCCTATACCTCCCATACCCCATATAGGCATTTTCCCGTAATTTAGAATAAAGTCCGTGTTCCGTATTTTTTCAGAAAATTTTTTACATACACCCACCCTGGAACTAGGGGGAGATAACTCTATTGACAGGCGAGCCCCGTTAAGCCCGGCGACCTATATACCACCCATACCCCATATAGGCATTTTCCCAGGTTTTCGATAAAGTCCGTTTTCCGTTTTTTTTTTTCAGGAAAAATTTTACATGCACCCACCCCATTGCCTGAATGCCTCTTCACCTAGGCTTCACTTTGATACCTCACTCGACCCCATTGGACCATTAGTAGCTCCCCTAGCTCCAACACGGCTATTTGCATACCCTTGGGCCACCGCGCATGCGCAGAATGCCACTATTTCAACCCCACACCCAGTCCATCAGATGCCCCTTCATGAATGCTTCACATTGATACCTCACTCGACCCCATCGGTCCACTAGGGGCTCCCCTAGCTCAAAAACGTCTATTTTCATACCCTTCGGCCACCGCGCATGCGCAGAAGGCCGATATTTCAACCCCACACCCAACCCATTAGATGCCCCTTCACATAAGCTTCACTTTGATACCTCACTCGACTCCATCGGACCATTTTATCTAGGAACTACTTTTTCTCCACGGAAGCTTTTTCCCGCGACCGCATCACCACCAAAACCGCATCACCGCGGATGAATACATGGAACTATTTTTGACCTGGAAAAATTGGAACTCTCCTGTGCTGGAGGTAGCTTTTTGGTCAATTTGAAATACTCGCTTCTGATTGGACGAGAGCTCTGTGACGGATTTGAAATACTCGCTTCTGATTGGTCGAGAGCTCCACACTTGCTCCACAAATTCATCTCATTTGCATAAAAGAGCGGGAATTTGCGGTTTACCTACTACTTGCATCTACAGAAATCGTTGTACCTTCTTACTTCACAGTCACTATCATCTGAGCCCGACTCGGACAGTTCTGGAATATCACCGTTGTCGAGGATGTCATCACTCAGGAATGGGGTCCGTGTCTGCCTGATATACTCTCGGTTTTCGGCGAAAAATGGTTTATCACTCCGAATACGTTTTCGTTCCATTATGAAATTGCTGTGTACTGGTTGTAGATGATGTTTTAGCTCTATGTTTTACTCTATTTTAATCATTACAGGTAAACTATACTATATATATATTTTGTATGGCTAACTGGATTAGGTGTAGCATGGAGCCTACTATTAGATTTAGTAGGCTCCATGGGCGTAGGGACAAAACTAGCCCGAAAACATCAGCTAAGGAGTCTATTTTTTGGGTTGTTGTTGCTGAATCCGACTGCCACGCCCCCTTACCCTATATTTACTTATCACAGCCAGAGTTTCTGAGTTAGGAGAAAACGTACATGTCGTAAGACCGAAAATGAAATTAACGATGATGGTCTGTCGACATTTCTGTGAATATTTGTTTTAGATAATTAGCTTAGGAAACCGGAAAGGTATATTTCATCCGTCGGCCCACGCTTTGTTACAAGTCATAAAACAGATGCAAGCAGGCGATTTCCTGGTTAGTCAAAAGCCAGTTACCTTCACAATACACAAAAGACCAACAGGTCAATCGGCTGTCAGCGGGGGCGCAATAATCTGTTTAATTTTCACACCTCTAAAAGTAATCAAGACGGGGAACTCAGAAATATAAATTCAAACCTACGATTACACTATTTATAATTGGAATTTCAAAAAAAAATTTCAACAGAAGGAAGATCTAATTTCGAATATTGAATTTGGGCAATAAAAAAAAAATAAAAAAAAAAAAAAAATGGCCGTTTTCTTCAGCCAGGAGGGTGCTGTATCCTTAAACCAAGGCACACTGGATGTTCAAAGCCCTCCCTAGATAGGCGAATATTTGGCAGTATGAATCAGCAGGGAACAAAGAGTAAGAGACACTGTGAGACGAGGTGGTATATGTGCGTCACTGAAAGGGAACTGTCTTTACTAATAGGAACAGGTGATGTGATTGGGGTTGGGCTGGATAACACCAGAGAAGATTGCCCTTGTCTGACGAGAGTAGTATATAAAGGGCATCTTCACACTTATTGACCTACTTATTTGTTCCCCTGGTAAAATCTAAGAGGTACTTGGAAGTGACCTTTGACCCCTGCGCACCATTAATAATATGCAGTATTGTGCGCATGCGCAGGGGTCAAAGGTCACCAAGTACCCCTTAAATTTTACCCGGGGAACAAATAAGTAGATCAATGGTGAAGATGCCCTTTATATATTACTGACATGGTGTACGAACTGCCTCAGATGGAGCTCCATTCCAGTCATGTTAATGCAGCCAGTGATAGATCAGTTTATAGACGGACGAGTATAAAACTTCACTGGAGTAGAGACTCCTGGTAGGGCTCTCACAGGCAATATATTTTCTTGAAACTCCTCAAAATAAATTATCCAAAGTCCGATTAAAGAATGGCAATCTGAGCATTGCCGCAGTTTGGTCAATAATTAACATCACGGTCTAAAATAGGCAAGTTTTCGTGACTTCATGCGCCCACCGTAAGGTGTTCGCTAGGTCCAGAAGGTTAACATTTGATCATTCGTGTTTATCTTATAACTATTTGCTACCAAACAATTGTTAGACCCGCAAGTGTAAACCTTTTTCACAAAGAGCCAATATGTTTCGTCTACAGGTGCGTTACTCGATGCATTTCAAGTTCTGAATCTTGCAATACATTAGGAAGTCGTCGGTATGTTATATAGTGCCGGTTATAAGCTTAAGAGTGTCCAACTCCTGAACAGTCGGTCTGGTCAGTCACCCCCGTCATGTATGTACAAAAATGTACAATTTCAATAAAAAACTTCAACAAGCTTACTAATTTTAGTATCAAAATATTTATTTCACCATAGCACTGAATAGGAATACATGTAAGTAATATCATCCATGCTAAAGTTACAGTATACTTTCAACTCAGCTTTCAACACTTATTCTCAAAATTATGGAACTTCCCATAACTTTCAGTCTTTCATCTATGTATGGCATAACGAACACAAACGAAACTGGCGAAATACATATCACTGGGCATTTATCTATGTACAAAATGGTGATAATTGAGGTCTATAAACACACGATAGAAGATCGTATTGGATATACTACTACTACTCACTCATGCAGTACTGTGCATCAACATATTCAGGTGTATGGCTTAGCTACCAAATAGCAAATTCAAACTCTTGAATCATAGCTGAACCAACCCCAGATCAAGGTATACAATATTGGTATACTACCCACGACCAATGAAACTGACAAGATTTTTAAGATTCCATGCCAGCAGGGGCTTGAAGCAGTCACATTTCTTGCTTTAATCTGCCTTATTTTGTGTTATCATTCAGTCTGGTATGGTGCATTCCACAATTCAAAATCACTATACAGTTTTCCAGTGCATGGTGATAGGAACTGGCAAGTTATTCTATCTCCAAAGATATATGATGGCACAAGAGGGTTTGTCCTCGATTTTTGCAAAATTTTCAAGAATCATATTTGGCAGCCAGACCACTGTAATAATTATTGAAAAATACATGCATTGGTGAAGATCTCCAATAAATAAAGTGGTGACACAGTGTAATATAGTTGTTTTGCGATGGCAACTCTTACTGAAGAATATGACGGATTTTATATTCAAATGATTATTTAAATGATCAATCATTAGTGATCTACTAGCACCCAAAATGTGATAACCTGCATCACACGTACAGCAAGCAAGGTAGCAACTGGAATACTTATTAATACTGTCATAGGAAACAATTTTATAAAGACTTGGGGCATAGTAGTCCTGTTGTCAAATGCTTGCCTTTAGCAACTAAACTTACATGTACAATATGTACAATTCTTATACTGGTCATCTATGAAGGTTTTGAGGTACATTTATGTAAGTTCTAAGTGTACATGTAGCATCACATGGTTCCACCAGCCACCAAGATTGTGTCTTCTAGGTTTGATATGGGACCCTGAAAATTTGCCATTACTATGATATTGTCAAAGACACTTGTTTTCTGTGATACAGTGCTGCACATTCAAGAAACCAAAGTGTCCCCCATGATCATTCATTATAGGCATTGCTGTGGGGCTTTAGGGTAGACCATTTTGGACTATTTTCCTGAAAAGTTCACTTGTCTCTAGTCCAAGCTTCCTCTCACCCTTCATCACAATGACACATATGCTGAAGCATTATTGTGTGTGGGTCTGTCCCTTGGAAGCCAATCCCCCCATGCCTATCAAGAACCTAATGGGCTTCAATATACGCCTATGCATGCCTAACTATAACCCTTTAAATCATATTGCATTTAAATAATATTGCATTAACTAGAATTTGACCTTTACTCAAGGTCATGTCACCTTGAATAGCCTAATTAATCACTAGTTCCATGTGTATTGTGTAAATTTGAAGAGCTGAGCCATGATCCCTCGAGATACTGCAATAACCAGAATTTGACCTTGATAAAATAGGTCAAGGTCAATCAAATTGAAAAGGCTTGTAGTCAATGAACAGTTGTATATGTAGTATGAATTTGGAGAGCCTAGATGTAATCCTTCAAAAGTTATCACCAATAATCCAACCTGACCTTGATAAAATAGGCCAAGGTCAGTCATATTCACTAGGCTTAATTCTGACCCATCACCAGTTGCATATGTTATATGAATTTAGAAAACCTGGCTATAATCATTCTCGAGATATTGTGTTAACAAGCAAGATGGACAGACAGACGGACAGAACAAGCAGATAATATTCTTCAGCTAAACTTTGCCGAGTGGTGAACTTCATTGGGCTTCTTTGCCATCACAATCCAGATCAGGTCTGAGCTGTACTTCTAGCATAAACAACACTTTTCAATGATTTACTGTATTTTCAATCACAGGGATCTTGACCTTTGATCTTTTGATCTCAAAATGAATAGGGTTCCTCTTTGACCCATGGTTAAGGTATACCCAAAATTTGGTACCAATCCATAAAACGGAACTGGGGATATATCGCATGGACAAGCAAAATTTAACATATGGACAGGCAGACAGAAATCATGATCACAATATATAATGCCCTCTATTGACAGGCATATAAAAAACTGCATAGTCTTCCTTGTGCAAGGAAACATGTTCAAGTAAAGCCCACAGCTCTCATTGCCTTGTATAAGTTGTGAAATAACAAATAAGTATTGCATATAACTTGTGGTCACAAGGGACTCTGGATATTACAACACATATAAGGGAAGCTTTTACATTTATGACTGTCTGTCAGAGGTTTCAATGACAAACAAAGATATGTGTATATAACACAGTTGTGTGGAAAGCTGAAATTCCCTGCCGAATTTGGAGCCATGAATAGGTTACATGTAATATTTCTTTCCCCCCCCCACCCCCCGAGTGCTGGAATTTTGAACAATGGTTGGTTGTAATTTACTTTTCAAACCAGTGAAGTTTCATCCATATTCGGGAAAGTGGTGCATTCAATGGCACAGTATCAATGCTGTCCATTCATAGGTGCTCAACCATAAAACATCAAAAACATTTCCAGTCTATTGTCTTTCCAGCCAGATCATTAAACCCAATTACATGAAAATCAAATACAGCATTCAAAAGAAATCACGCAAGAAAGATTTACATATGCACCATCTAGTGGTCAACAAAGGCCACCAACACAAACACATAAATGTAGCAAAATTTGACCAAATAATTGGTTTTATTTGGGAGAAATAGTCATTTGGCTTGGTGGCAGCAAAAAGCCATATCTTGATAACAGACCACAGTATCACTTGGCGGATATATGCTCCAATGACAAGCGAGGTAATCATCTAACAGGCACAACTATTTAAAGTTCCATGTATTTTGTACAATATTTTTTAAATCTACTGACAGTCTGACATTCCCATGAGAATATAGAGTAAGTAAACCAAGACTGACAACAGATTTTAAGGCATTAACTTCAGACGTGTTTGAAATAATATTGACCACGTTAACCTAATTAACAAGCTTGTAACTCTTATTTGAGCGAGAAATTGGACCATAATGCAACAGAGAATCTCTGTCAGAACTTGTAACAACTGGCATCGTGAAGTAGAAAATGAAACAAATGCAGTGACACATCAGAGAAAAAGTGGGGGGGGGGGGGGGGTTGGATGCATCATTGTTCTCCGGTTACACGGAGGCAAAATAGTTGACACAAAGGAATGAAAAGTTAATCAAATAACTCTACATGTTCATCTACAGAATGCTGGAGAGAATTTTTTTAATTTGGCATTCTTAATTTGGCCAGCTTTTAGCCATCCCCATGCCACAAATTCGAGCACGGTTATGGCAAAACACATGCAGGTAGGCTATTTGGACATGTTCAGAAGTTCTCTGTAGTTCTCATTACCACTCGACAGCCCATAGAACTAATCTGAATGAGTATGACCAGTGCTAATGTAACCAAGTGTGAGTATAACATTGCGGAGCTGAGCACTTTAGTGTAACTGATCCTTCCATACTATATCCCTGGACACATGTAATAATCCCTGATATTTATGATCTGGGCAGATTGGATCACACACTGATGAGAATTACTGTCTTCATTCAGACCACCATTTCTGATACTCAGAGCAATATATTGTACCACTAATTTAGTACAAGTATTTTGAAGATTGTTGTTAAGTAGACCATGTCGATGAAATGTGCAAAACACATTCCTGTAACAAGGGATTTCTCTGACCCACATTTAAGGTGCATCCAAAGTCAATCAGAATAATGACTCCACATGACTCACAATCAAATGGCAATTACAGTAATTCATTATCCTGGGATGACCCTCTTTGCCCTTTAGTCCATGACCGATAAACGTCAATTAATGGCTACAATTTATTTCATTATAACAGCCAATCAAATTGCATGATTTAACAGAAAATTCCAATACTGGCCAATCATACTGTCTCTCCAATCAGACTGGTCAGAGGGTTTAAGTCCTGACATCCATGATGCACAGCATTACAGGCCGGTATGTCATAACTTGACTGTATCAAGCTGTTCCTGGTACTCCGTATAGATCCTCTGTAGTTTGAGATTAGTACCAATCAGGGGAAGTAACTCTTGTAGTAGCTCTCTCTTGGACATACCCTGGAGAAGAGATCCATATCATATTAACCCTATCTGAACTGGGCGATTTGGGAACTGTCCAGGCCTTGAGGGAGGAACCCCTCCCCCCCCCCCATATATTTTTCTAACCCTCTGCGTAAGGGATTTGAAACTTACCACACTAGACCCTTGGGTCAAGTTCTTCTAGAAACAAGCTCTACCAGGCATTCATTATGTTCTGCTTCGTGCCTCTCCATTTAGCGCTGTAAGGGTCTGACCGACTTTGCCGGAGTTGACCCAAGGTCAATCATCTGTTGCCACAGTGAATGAACAGGATGACTGTCTAACTGGGCGAATTAATATCAGCCGCGATTCACGAATATATATTCCCGCAACATACAGTTCTAGGGTTATTTGTCAAAAAGCTGCCTTCAAACAGTGTGACAGTGCTGTTTTGAAGTATATATATGTATATATATTTAAAGATAAATATACATTTTGTGATCAGTAAAACAGTTAGAAAGAACAGTTCTTGGTTTTTACATGAATCCTGTGAAAAATGGTAAGACCCCTACAGGGGTCAATGCAGCGTAGTGCAAAGCCAGGTCCCTGGGATAGGATGTTCTAAATGTACAAAAATCCAAGATGGCCACCATGATGACATCACACGGACGTCATTTTCAAACATGAAGGTGAGACTCACAAAACCCCTCGGCTTTCCCCAACCAATTGAGAAATAAGCCGAGAATGTGCAACTTATTATGGCTATACGACATCCAGAATTGTTCTTTTTAGAAAATATCATCAATTCTGCAGATATAACAGCTACATTCAAGAAAATATGTCACATCACATTTAGATTAATACACAAAAGATAGTGCCACGGCACTGTAGCTCATCTGTCTGTACCTGGAGAAAGTAGCTGTGAGAAATTTTTACTAAAGAACTGCAATAGACGAGTTTCTAACTTGTGTTGTCCCCCCTGAACACTAAATGATCCATACAGTTATATCCTGAGATTTCATGATAAAGTTTCATGGGAAATTCAAGATGCGGCCTTATTGGATTTTCGAAATGGACCACAAGGGGAACCGGTGTATCAATATCCATGCAATAATATCCTGAGAATTCACGATAACAAAATTTCCTGGTGGCCATATTGGATTTCTGAATCAGAACAGAAAAGGTATTTTGCACAACTAGACCCCAAGGAGAACCTGTGTACCAAATTTGAGAAAGATCAATGCAGTAGTTTCTGAGAAATAATGTTTCATAGGGAAATTCAAGATTTTTCAATCAGACCACAAATGGTATCTTGTACAGCTAGACCCCAAGGGCAACCTCTGTACCAAATTAGAGAAAGATCGATGCAGTAGTTCGTGAGAAATCACGATAACAATGTATCAACTGGAAATCCAAGATGGCCGCCTGGTGGCCATATTGGATTTTACAATCAGACCACAAATGGTATCCTGTACAGCTAGACCCCAAGGGCAACCTCTGTACCAAATATGAGAAAGATCCATGCAGTAGTTCCTGAGAAATCACGATAACAATGTTTTATCTGGAAATCCAAGATGGCCGCCTGGTGGCCATATTGGATTCTTCAATCAGACCACAAATTGTATCTTGCACAACTAGACCCCAAGGGGAACCTCTGTACCAAATTTGAGAAAGATCCATGCAGTAGTTTCTGAGCAATCGCGATAACAATGTTTCATCTGGAAATCCAAGATGGCCACCTGATGGCCATATTGGATTTCTGAATCAGACCACAAATGCATCTTGCACAACTAGACCCCAAGGGGAACCTGTGTATCAAATTTGAGAAAGATCCATGCAGTACTTCCTGATGAATCACGATAACGAAGTTCCACAGGGAAATCCAAGATGGCCACCTGGTGGCCATATTGGATGTTCGAATCAGAGCAGAATAGGTATCTTGCACAACTAGACCCCAAGGGGAACCTGTGTACCAAATTTGAGGAAGATCCACGCAGTAGTTCCTGAGAAATCGCAACAACAATGTTTCATGGGTAAATCCAAGATGGCTGCCTGGTGGCCATATTGGATTTTTGAATCAGACCACAAAATGTATCTTTCATAACTAGACCCCAAGAGGAACCTGTGTACCAAATTTGAGAAAGATCCATGCAGTAGTTACCGAAAAATAATGACAAGATTTCACTGGCAATTCAAGATGGCCGTCATGGCAGCCATATTTAAAATCGTATCGACATGGCATGAACAAATTCTGGTGTACTCATTGGGGGGAACATGCATGCCAAGTTTCAGCTTAATCGGCCAAGCGGTTTCAGAGAAGAAGATGTTTACGCACGACGGACGACGGACAATCAGGCCATGACAAAAGCCCATCGGGCCTTCGGCCCAGATGAGCTAAAAATTGTCATAACTCTGTAAAATAAAGGCTGAGATGAATATTGTTTGTTGAATACAAGTAGATAAATAAATTTGATAGCTGTACTGAGCACAGTTCTTCAGATATAACTGGCTACAATCAAGCATATCCAAGATTATTACAACCAAAAAGGGCATATCTCCATAAAATAAGGGCAGAGACCATGATTTTTTTGTACGCTTCTAGATAACTTGATAAATAAGTTTCCAAAATTTAGCAACTGTACCGAACACGGATCTGCAGATATAACTTGTACATTCAACTACAGATCTCAAAATTGGAGATTATTACATCCTAAAGGGGCATAACTCCATAAAATATGGGCTGAGACAACTCATTTTTTTTGTAGGCATCTAGACTATTACTGGATAAAAAAGTTTCCTCATAATCTGGTAGCTGTACCAAACACAGTTAATTATATATAACTAGTTACATTCAAGCATACATCACAAAATCAGAGTTAACTGCACACAAAAAGGGGCATAACTCTGTAAAATAAGGGTAGAGGTAAGTAATTTTTTGTTGGCTTCTAGAATAGAATAAAACAATATAAATAAGTTTCTAAAATATAGTAACTATATCGAACAAAGTTCTGCAGATATAGTTGGTTACATTCAAGCAAAAAGGCCAGAAATAGAAATTAATATATCTGCAAAGGGGCATAACTCTGTAAAATATGGGTCGAGGGGAACCACTTCTGAAAGGCGTCTGATTTAGCATTAGATAAATAAGTGTTCAAAATTTGGTGGTTGTCTCTCAAGCGGTTTCAAATGCGGTAATGGACGCATGGACGTATAAACAGACGTACTCGGCGACGACAATACCCTGAGGCCAAAATGGCTGACGGGTAAAAAGGATAAACTACAGTGTCAGCTCTCAAGTATTTGTCATTCCGGAGATAGAGTGGAAAGTTTGGTAGGATAGGGTTAATTACCAAGGTGGGAAGAGACCTGGGGTAAGAAGTGAATATCAACCAGTTTTGCACATGATCACTAGGCATGACTGAAAATATATCAGCAATCAATGATGATACAAAACTGATCAACTGAAATTCATAAACTGTAGCAAACATAATTTGAACTATTTTTTTTTTTCAAAGACATGAAAATTAACATTCACCAGCAATTCAAGTAATTTAAGATAAAATGCAAAAACGATCAGGTTAAAGGAATGTTTTGAAGTTACCAGTATGTTGGTTTCCCATGCTGACTTGCTACTGGACTTGTACACGGGTCCCAGCAGGTCATCACATACCTCCCGTAATTTGCTCTCTAAACCTGCAACATGACAAAACCATAGTTAGAAATACCACTGTACAGTTTGATATTGATATAATCATAAAACAGATTTACCTTGATAGTAATTTGATCTCCACTGCTACACGATAAAGACAAGTAATACTAGCTAATGTGCAGGTACAACAATTACTGCCATACTTACCCAAAACATGAAGCATGAGGAAACATTTTCATTAATAAATCTTTTGCATCTGGTCATGGCTTCTAAAACTTTATTATTATATATTTTTAATTTGGTTAAGTTCAACTGAGTAGCTTAGTCTGTTGAACATCAGTAGTATATTGACTACTGGACATCAGTAATATATAGACTGTTGGACATTAGTAGTATATTGAACATCAGTAATATAGACTGTTGGGCATCAGTAGTACTGATATATTGACTATTGGACATCAGTAATATATAGACTGTTGGACATCAGTAGTACTGATATATTGACTATTGGACATCAGTAATATATAGACTGTTGGAAATCAGTAGTACTGATATATTGACTATTGGACATCAGTAATATATAGACTGTTGGACATTAGTGGTATATTGAACATCAGTAGTACTGATATATTGACTACTGGACATCAGTAAAATACAGAATGTTGGACAAAAGTAGTATATAGACTGTTGGACATTGCTATATAGACTGTTGGACATCAGTACTATATGGACTGTTGGACATTAGTATATAGACTGTTGGACATCAGTAGTATATAGACTGTTGGACATCAGTAGTATATAGACTGCTGGACATCAGAAGTATATAGACTGTTGGACAACAGTAGTATATAGACTTGGACATCAATAGTATATAGACTGTTGGACATCAGTAGTATATAGACTGTTGGACATCAGTAGTATATAGACTGTTGGACATCAGTAGTATATAGACTGTTGAACATCAGTAGTACTGATAT
>JAVTVY010042337.1:0-17940 GCA_036873755.1 Hanleya hanleyi
CTCACAAGACATCTTACAAGACCTGACACAACGGTGAGTATTTGCTTTTAGGTATATTTGTGTCAGTATCAAGGTTAAACTACCAGAGAGTTGGCGTAAGACGGCAATTAAGACCAACTTACATGACCGTCACAGAAAGTCAGCTGCAGCCAACTCACAAGACAGCTTACAAGACCTGACACATCCGTGAGTATTATTTTAGGTATATTCGTGTCAGTAACACGGTAAAAGTACAGAGAGTTGGTGTAAGACGGCAATTAAGACTAGTGGTATAAGATGGTCACGAAGTTGCCTGGTATGTACATGACCCTTCTTTCCATTATACATGCTTACCACACGAGTACCCATAGCGCCCCCGGCCCGGGTTCCCTCGTCGGGTAATATTGTGCACCACATCCACGATCACGGTTTCAAAGGACAAGTAATTAGTGGTCACATTCACAATCTGTTACTGATTTACTCCATGAGTACCCACAGCGTCTCCGACCCGGGTTCCCTCTGTTGAGTACTTGAGTGATCATCTCGGCGGTTACTCTGCTAAACTACAGGAACTACAACAAGGCTGAGGTCCCTACCTCCATCTGTTGGTAGTGTGGCATAGCAGTAGCAGGTGAAGATTTGAGCAATAAATATTAAACATTTATAATCAATGTTACTATATATTATCAAATCAAACCTGCTATTGCTTTGATTGCCCACCCATCCTACCCCTCACTCTATGGCCTTGCATACACACACACTACAGGCTGCAGTAGTAAGAAATTAAACATTTATAAACAATGTTACTATTTATAACCAAACCAAACCTGCTTTGCTATATGCCTTAATTCTGCCAGGAATATACAATACAAACGTTAAAACGGAAGTTTAATACAAAAGTAATCTCCCCCTGGGGAGCTACCTCCCCCTGGGAGTTATCTCCCTTTGGGGAGCTCTCCCAGCATCTCCCCCCGGGGGGTTACCTCCCCTGGGAGTTATCTCCCTTTGGGGAGCTCTCTCAGCTCAGCCAGGATATATAAGGCCAGCTCCCAGTATACACTTCCTCTTTTCTCATTGTTATAAACCGAGACCTGTGGTGTACAAGGCCGCGGAGTGAGGGGAAGGATGGGAGGGCCATCAGAGCAAAGCAGGTTTGCTTTGGTTATAAATAGTAACATTGTCTATAAATGTTTAATATTTATTGCCCAAACCTACACCTGCTTTGCTATATGCCTCACTACCAACATATGGAGGTGGGAACCTCGGCCTTGTTGTAGTTGTTCAATGGCAAGCTGGATATCCGCTGAGAAGATCACGAACAGCCACATTACTACTCAACAAGAAAAACCCTGGTATGTAACGCAATGGGTAGTCATGGAGACAAGAAAGTAGTTACTTATCTTTTGGATGTCTTTGTCCATGTAGCTGTGATCTTGGGCGTGGAGCACCACCTTACCGACAAAGAAGGGACTCTGGCATAGACGCAGCTGTGAGTGTTCGCAGGTAAGCCGTGTATGAATACGGACGGGCATTAGAGCGACGACGAGACATACCACCCATGTCCACTCTCTAATGGTGGGTGTGGTGCACAATATTACCAACAACGCAGTGACCCAGGCAAAGGAGCATCAGTGAGGTATGCGCAGGCAAGAAATGTATGAATCGGCAGTGTATAAGATTGCCTGCGTAGCATACAAAGTGTCCAACTAACACCACCCTCAGTCCACAATCCGTCTTATGTCAACTCTGTGTACTTTAGTGAGTTGACAGCGTTTGCCCTGAGTCTACTCTACGTCTTTCTCAACTCTCTGTACTTTAATCCCTGTTGCTGACACTGGAGACCTGAAACAAATTATTATTACTCACAAAAGTGTCAGTTCTTTGTACGTTGAACTTGTGAGTTGGCCGCAGGTGACTCAGCTTGAGATGATCTGGAAGAAAGTCATAGTTTCATCGTGAAATGACACAAGCAAGTCTGCAGTAAAAGCAAAGATTAAAACTCACCATTGTGTCAGGCTTTGATTGATGACTTGAGAGTCAGTGGCTGGCAAGCCGACCAATTCCTTCTTCCTTAGGCGATCACTCTTCATTTGTAGTATGTGGACATATGATTTGACTGAGAGATGAGATGAGATGATACAGCAAGCTGGCTGACTTGCTGCGATGATGAAAAAGTTACTTGACCACGTGCTGGGCAGCCACCAGCGGCCCAAGCGTGGTCACTCTATCTGATTGCACTGACATATCTCTCAGATAGAAGTTGGTGAACGTGGAGTTTGTCGTCCAAGCACAGGACTGGACAATGTCATGGAGGGACAAGTTCTTCCATAAAGGCCATGACGTAGCGATGGCACGAATTTCATGAGAAGAAGCAGTAGATAGTAGTGGGGGAGCGTCAATGGCCAATTGATATGACCACTTAATGGTCTTCTTCAACCACGAAGCAATGGTATTCTTAGTAATGTCACGCACTGCAGACGGGTGAAGGGATAAGAATAATAGACGACGAGAGCCCCGACCGGGATCGGTACGAGTGAGATAATGGCGAATGGCTCGAACAGGGCATAACAGCAGGTCGTCTTCAAGACCATGTACGAAGTCTGATAACGCAGGAATGGAGTACGAACGTTGAGCATACGAACCCAGGCGAACAGACTCATTTTTGGCGATGAACTCAGGAATGGGTCGAAAAGAAATGCTAGACCAATCCGCCGTCCAGGTCATAGAAGATCTCTCAAGAGCATGAAGTTCAGACACTCTAGACGCCAAAGCAAAAGCCGCCAGAAAAGCAGTCTTGTAGGCAACAGCTTTAAGAGAGGCGGACTGTAAGGGCTCAAAGGGCGGACGAATCAGGGCACACAGAACCACACCAATATCTCATTTCGGTAACAGCTGACGAGTACGGGAGGACTTGCCACTCGAACCGATGATCGTTGACGACGAAACGCAGGAAACGCCGATGACGAGGATGAATAGGAATATGGAGGTAGGCGTCCTGCAGATCGATTGAGGCCAGCCAATCCAGATGATTTAGGCGGGCCCGAATCGATGACACAGACGCCATCTTGAAATGAGGAGGAGTTACTAGATGAAGCTTGTTCAATATCTTGAGATCGATTACCATCCTCATCTGGTCCGAATCCTTCTTCGGCACCAGGAATACATGGCTGTAGAACCCTACACTGTCTTCGTCTAGTGGAAGTTCTCTGACAGCACCCTTGGTGATAAGAGTGGCGACAGAGGACAGGAGCATCTGTACATGACCTGCGGGAACTGGCAATCGGGAGGGACGAGGCCGAGAGATGAGTTTGGGTCGGGACTGGAAATTGAAGAGGAACCCCTCCTTCAAGGTTCTTATAATCCAGTCGTCGTCCGTTATAAGTCGCCAATTCTCGCAGAAATGTTGAAGACGCCCGCCCACGACCGGATGACTGTAAAGCGGGCAGTTGAAAATCCTTGACGTGATTGGAAACGGAAGCCGGATAGTCATTTATTGGACGTCCCACCACGTCTGGAACCTGATTTCCCACGGGTGGAATGACGGCCACGGCCTCTTTTTGGAGGTTTGCCGAAGCCACGAAAATCACTCTGAGGAAAACCCCCCCGATGGGCGGGTTTGGAAGTACGACCACGTGTAGGTTTCCGATCCACGGAGAAAGCAGGACGCCGAGTTCGAGCTACAGCAGAAATCAAACGAGAGGTCCGTTCCTCACGTATAGCAGGCATGACAGACTCGATAGCATTGTTGAAAACCCAGTTAGAGGATAACGGTTGAAGACGCAGTTGATCCTTAACAAAGTATGGAACGTCAGGCTTGACCCCTTTAAGCAACGAAGCACGCTGCGCTTGAAGAAGTGAAACATAAGAAAAAGAACCGCCTCAATGACATGACGGTTAGCCTTAATGAGAGTGTCCATGAAAGCTCGCAAATACGCCACGCGGCCTGGAGACAAAGAAACCGAACCATCCTCCAAACGTAATGCAGGATCCAAGGCAATTCGAGATGAAGCCAGCAGAAACCAATCCGCGAAGGATGTAGTGCGTTGAACAGACAGCAACATATCCATAATGCTAGAAAAAACTTTGGATGGAATCGAAACCGAAGATGGAGGGGACGACTTCGTAATTTGACTCAAATCCCGATCAATCTTGGGTGACTTGTCATGGACTTGAAGAAATGGAACCGAGGGTCTCTTAAATTTGTTGTCATCTTCCAATTGACGATCAAATTTATCCAGATTAGACTCCCAAGCTGGGGATGGGGCACAGGACAAAGGCGCCTTCTGTGACGCAGACGCAGACGAAAACGCGGCAGAAGCCGCAGTCGGACATTTAACTCGAACAGACGGAATCTCCTTCGAAGGAGCAGGCATGTCCGGAACAAGCGCCAAAAGTGCTTTCATTTTGTCAGTAAAAGATATCATAGATGAATCCTCCGAACTATCCGATGTCGAAGAGGAATCATGATCACCAGACAAAGTCGTTGAAACCGGAGATGGAGAACGAACGGTGTGACGACGATGGGAAGAATGTGAACTCCGATCAAAAGTATAATCAAGAAACGGAGTCTGCGCATGACAAACTTGGGAATGTCGATGGGCAGGAGACACAGACTGGCGTGGTAAACGGCGTGGAGACGTACGAGAACGTCGAACAGGAGAACGAGAACGGCGTACCGGTGAGTGGGAAGGCCGTAAAATAGTACCACGATGAACCGGTGAATGAGATCTACGAACCGGAGAACGAGAACGCCGAACAGGTGAATTAGAACCACGTACAGATGAATACACCCGACGAGACGGCGTAACAGGACGTCGAGGAGATGGAACATAACGACGTACAGGCGAACGAGAACGGCGCTGCCGTGAACCAGAACGACGATCAGACACACGAGAATGATGACGTGAAGTGTCAACATACGTCGAAACCAGCGGTTGTAAATCCGAAATCCGAACATTCAAAGACGATTTCGAACGCCCTTCCATAGAATCAGGGATTCATTCACGTCGGTTCTACGTACCGAATTTCGGTTCGTAGATTGAGTTTAAAAACTCAATTTTTCAGTTCAAAACTCAATTTTTTGAGTAAAAAATAAACATTTTTCACCAAAATATTTATACTCAATTTGTGTGTTGGAAACTGAATTTTCAAGCTCCGGAAACTGAATTTTCAAGCTTCATAAATTCAAAATTTCAATACACGATTGTCGGGAAATCATCTGGTAAAACTCAAATGAGCACCATAGTCACGGTAGCAAATGTGAATCTGTCGGCAACAGGGGTAGAATTTCGACGGGAATCGATTCGCGTAAAGACTCGCCTAAAATGGAACTTGCGTGAATCTATTTGGATTCGCGCAATCAAAGCTTAGCGTAATCAGTGTGGTGTTCATTCAGGGAGATTTATTCAATATTTCATGGAAATTCAAGTCAAATAGCTGACCTGTAATCAGAAAACACGAGACATCTTTTCGTCTTGCTGCAAAATGGACTGTTGCGGGGCTTCTTCACATGTTTTGATGACGTAACGCGCAAACTACACCTCGGAAACCTTTGCTCGTTTATTTTTTGGAAGCCTTGAATGCTCTCTGTAATGGTTCCCGACTTGGTGCCAGATGGCGCTAGTGTGAATGCTAACATGCATTCGTCAAACGGAAAGTACACTAGCGTGAAAATGAAACCTGGGACGTTTGGAGTTTATTTAGCAGATAATTTTGATTCGGATTCATTCATAATTAGAATGACAAACAATTTTCCCAGATACAGCACATCAGGAGAAGTAGAATTAAGCGGTAAGAAATTTATGAAAATAAAAATGGATCATTTCTTCAGACAGAGACATTGCCTGCATGAGACCAGTCATGAACAACAACAACAGCAATGCGGTCGACCTTTTACGTTGAGAACGCGGATTTCTTCAGAAGCCGGTTTATTGGAGTTCAAGATTTTAAATTTAACGGCACTGCACTTCTTGCTTATGTCTGTGGCTCTTGATTTTTTTTTGGTAATTTCTATCTTTCACTGTAAAAAACATCGCGGTATGAAATGAAAAATATGTGAGGCAAAAATATCAGGAAGATACAAAAAAAAATAATATTCAGAGTATATACATGTATACTTACAATGTAGTAAAAATGTTTAGGTTGAATCCATTTGTGGAATCCAATACAATCATCGTGTAACAATTTTATAGACTAGTATGATTTTGTTTTTCATCGTTACTTTCTGACAACATATTAAATGGAAATGAGTAATCGCAATCAATAACACAAAATGATTTTAATTACACAAAAGGTTAAAAATACATCAATTGGTAACAGTAAACAAGGTTCATAGAAGATAATATTTACCCTGGTTTGTAAAAAAAATTATATACCCAACTTCGGGGGGAAAAAATGACCCTGGTTTGTAAAAAAATTATATACTCAATTTTAGGGGGAAAAAATGCCGATAAATTTTATTTTAACTCAATTTGACTGTAAAACTCAATTTTCTGGATTTCGGTTCGTAAAATTTGGACTTCTATGAATCCCTGAGAATAAGATGTTGTTTTCTTTTTAGATAAACCAGCAGGTTTAAATCGTAAAGGAGATAAACGATGTAAATTCCTATTATGAGAATCAGCCGGCGAAAGGCCAATAGACAAAGGAGTCGGAGAACTAACATGCGGTAAGGTCGAAATCTTTTGTCCGTCGGATACAATAGAGCGTCGCGGTAGCTGTGACCTGGCCTTTGTTTGCTTGAACAAAGGAACCGGTTTCTCAAGGCCTCCAGACAAAGCAAGACCCGTGGAGGCCAAGCTATCCAGTACACTTTGGTTATCATGTCGTACAACCATACCGCTAGGTGGTATATCCCCAGACCCAGAAGAAGGAGTCGGACTTTTTGAATTACAGGACAAATCTAAAACGGGACCACCCAGATCTTGATTAAATTTAATGTCCTCAACTAATGCAATTTCCAACACACGTCTATCGACTTCCGATAGATCGGGGTTCTCTGAAGCCTGCAGTAAATAGGACCTACAGGCTTGTGCATAATTTTTCCAAGCATCATTATCCCAAGACACACATTCATTACACGTGTTATTTCGATAGCAAATTTTGTCCTTACAAACGAAACAACGCGTGTGGGCATCTAAGCGTGTCGAAATTCGCCCACACGCACGGCAAGAATTTGAAGGAATGGGAACAGAAAACTCAGACATTATTCAAGAAAGAAAATGTTTAGAAAATAAACAAGTCTTTGAACAACAACAACTAGTCTAACAACAACAACTAGCACTGTATTACAAACTCCCTGACGTGCACCACTCGAGGTACAAACGAGAAAAGAGGAAGTGTATACTGGGAGCTGGCCTTATATATCCTGGCTGAGCTGAGAGAGCTCCCCAAAGGGAGATAACTCCCAGGGGAGGTAACCCCCCGGGGGAGATGCTGGGAGAGCTGGCAGAGTAACCCGACTGAGCTCCCTAAGGGGAGAGAACTTTTATTCTGCAAATGGAATCTCCGGAAGATATAGGCATAGCAATAGCAGGTTTGATTTGATAATAAATAGTAACATTGATTATAAATGTTTAATTTTTAGCTGTGATTATGCCATCTTCAGGAATAAACATGAACATTTAGAGTCGGCTATATGTGTATACGGGGTGAGTATAAAAAAAAGTCCACCTGTGGTTTTGTTAATTTATTCATCTGAAGTTACGTATAATTTATTCTGTATATGAATATAACACATGGAAGGGTACTTCATCTCTCCACTACATTCACCCATGATATGTTTTATTTATGGATGAAAATATATCTATTTTGTGTATATACCAATGGCACTCGTGAAAAGAAACTTCATTCTCTCCAGAACGCAGAAATGAGACCGCAGTTGTCGGAGAAACAGGAAAAAATTTAAGAAATGAGCATCTGAGATCAAGTAAACAGCAAAGTGTGCTTGTCATTCCTCTTTGTTCGACCACTGCTATCTCATTTATGCATTATTGGAGAGAATGCACTTTACTTTCACGAGTGCCATTGGTATATACAGAATATATGTATATTTTCGTCCCTAAATAAAACATGCCATGGGTGAATGTAGTGCAGAGATGAAGTACCCTTGCATGTGTTATATTCATATACACAATAATTATAACTTCAGAATGAATAAATTAACAAAACCACAGGTGCCTGGTGGACATTTTTTTGGACTTGCCCTGTACAGGCTAAGCAAAAAGGGCGGTAAATGTAACTTCCACGATCACGTTTTATCATTGTTTGTTGAACTCTATTGCTTGGTTGCACATTCGCTGCCCTTTTTGCTTAAGCCTGTATGTATAGCCATATGTATACTCTACATGCTCATATATGTATTCCTGACGATGGCATAATCACAGCTGAAATATAGAATATTATATCACAATTGTTTGGAGTTAATTTCAACATTGCAGCGTTACTCAGAATAATTCATGGCTAAATATGCTGTGTCCTGACAAATTCGGAGGAGGTTCTGTTAAGACCATTTCCAATTAAACATCAGCCCATAGACTTTAAAAAAACCCTGTCTGCTATGGAACAATAGTGTGAATAGGCAAGGTAAGGACGGCTTCGCGGCTCAGCGCTGTCCGATGACAGTATCCCTGGGCAGATTAGTCCATGTTTCTGGTCTCAGTTGTTTGTGTGTGTGTGCGTTGACAAAAAAGGGGGCATGAGTGATGATGGGCCACGGGGGGAGGGCGGGGGGGGGGGGGGAATTGTGTTCAGTTTGAACCTCTAGCGGACTAAGACTAAGGCGAGTGTGTTCAATGAGGCAATTAGTGTAATGACATATACTAGTTTATACAGGTCAAAGGAAATACTGTCGTCGATTTGATGGACAGAAGTGAAGAACATAACAAGTGTTTAACAATTCTGGTGGCTTGATTGCCATGTTGGCCATGTGACGATTGACCTGCTGGATCGGTGACGTCCTGGGTGTAATCGGGCTCAGTGGACGGAGACTACTGAAGGTTGGTGTGTTGGAGGGTAATCCCTCGATGTGGTTTATGGCCTCTCCTGGGATGTCCAGCTTGTGGATCCGTGTTGCAGGCGCCGCCAGTTGTGGAGGGGCTGCGTCTTTGGGGCTCTGAGCTAAGCCGGACAATGTAATACTTTGATTAAATTACTAGACTTCTGCAACTCCTATTGTGATAATTCTATTTTCATACATTCATATCTATGTGCAGACTCCTCAAGAAGTATTTAATGAAGTTTCAGTGCAGACTAGAATGATTATGGCATTAGGTTTCTATATAGTTTTTTGCGGAAAATCGTTTCTGTTATTGGTCAGGGAGGTATAAACATACGTACCCCATTTATGGACAAAGGGTTTCTGTAGCTTAGCAAATACTGTACTGCAGCAGTGTAAAATTTTGTCCGAGATATAACATGTGTTTGCCCAAGAGACAACACACTGAAGGTTAAAATATAAAAATAAAAGTCAAATATTTTGATTTGATATTCATGTATTCTATACATTCAACATATATGAATATTTGGTTCAATACAAGTTTGTTGAAATCTGTCAGTTGAATACAGTCAAATTATATCCAATTAGTGTTGAGCCGCCAAGCTTGCTTTGTGTTGAGCTTTCGCGATGTGCTGCTGTTTTTGAAGAGCTTCATCATCTGATTTAACAAGGAACGAGCTCTGAGGGCCGGCATTCCATTCAATGTCCTCCGAGTCCAATATAACAGCTGTAATTGCCACGCTGTGTATTCCTGCCACAGGAAATGAGAGAAGGAAATTCGCACTGAAGTAATCATTGTGAGGCTCAGCCGTTTTCGTCAAGTCATTCGACAGGAATTCTTGAGGCTGAAATGATGACGTGAGGGGTGAAGAGGGGTGAAAATTGGTAAACAAAATCTTTTCAGCAGTGACAATATGTACTTTCAGAATTAACCATTAGAAGGACCTATTAATTGATATTTTTACCAAATTCTAACAATATTTCAGAGAGACAGAGCGAGCCATAGAGAGAATTAGATTTTATTTTTCAATTTATCTTTTTTTTTTTTGGAGGGCCTCTAGGAGGAACAGTTTGTTAACAGATTTTGAGTCACCCTCTTGAAATATATAACATCACGTTCAGCAATTTTTCACAATATTTCAGAAAAGCTGACGTCACAAAATATTTGCATTCAGTAATCCTTGTTTAGAATAATTTCCTGAGGTACAATCATACTGGATGAACTGAGGAATGGGTGTCACATTAGTAAGTTATAGCATTCACAAGTATGCGATATTAACACTTTTGGGAATTAGTGATAATCTACCTTTCCGATAGATATTAACATAATAGCAATGAACAGATTCTGAATATATGCCAGTGAACAATGGTCATCTGGCAGTGAACTGTGGTCGTAAAATCTCATTTCACCCTTTGGAGAACATATGCGGAAATAATTTTAACTGGTGAATATTGGCATATTACCTGGAGGCCATTTTCCATGTTTTTGCCTGTTTTTCGTACTAGGTTATCTCCCTTTCCTAGGTTAAGTCTTTTAGCCCAGAATTTTGTGCAGCAACATTCATTCAATTTGATAAAATTTATTAGACATTATTATCTTTAAACAGTTAGAATATAAGAAAAAGTTCAAAACTATTTATATGATTGTTTCATGAATATGCCTCAAAACCGGGGTTATTCCGTTTTCTGGGTTATCAAATGGAGCATGGTCCATTTGGCAGTCTACAGCTAAAAAATGCACATGAACCTATATATTTTTCTTCGTTTTTTCCACATATAACACAATTGTGAATGCAGCAACACACATTATTCAAAAAGTTAATTTCCTTGATTTGCCACTAGCGGACATCCTTAAGATATGCAAAATCATTCTCCTTCAGGTAAACAGTAGGATACTGTGTTGTACATTTACCACATGTATGCCAGTTATCACTGGTTACATATCTCCCCCCCATATTAACGTGTAGGGAGAACTAGAGTTCATTAACATCAATGCCCCCTCCTCGGCAACCATCTCTCTCACATAAATTTGCATAAAATACATGCAAAGACCAACTTCTGATAATTACGCCAAACATCGATCCATAAACACCAAAAGTTATTGAGATTGTCTATTCATTGGAATGAACATTCCTACAAAATTCAAGATCCATAGCGTTAACCATTTGGGTAGAATTCCGCTCACGAGATCACCTGATACAGCTAGGAGAAATGGGAAAAAAAAAAAGCCAGATAGCTGGTAATTAGGAAAATAAAATATCTATAACCACCAAAGGTTAATAAGATTGTCGACTCATTGATAAGAACAACCCTACAAAGTTTTAGATCCATAGCTCAAACTGTTTATGTTAATTTCCCAATTATTTCACCTCCAATTTAACTAAAAAATGTTTTCCTCTGCCATTATTTTCTCTGTCATAACTAGAGCATAGTCTGAAGGATGCACACATTTGATCAAAATGATCAGTAAGGCTGCTTACAAGATACCCCCCGTAAGGCATAGATACATGGGGGTGGTTAACGTTTCACAAGTACATGTAAGTTGAATGGGATTGTGGTGGTGGAAATGATCAGTAAGCATGCTTACAAGATACCCCCCGGATGCACATTTGATAGAAATTGACGAGTATTTGTAGTGGAATATAAGTATACATGTTATAGTAGTTTACGGGTAAGTTCATTTAGAAAGCGTTGGGTGGCGGCACAGTATGTAACTAGTTGACAATGAGACCTCGCTCGGTTGGAATGCGGTTAACGGATTGTCTATGCATGTGTCGTGATGATACTCAGATGAGTTTAATGGATTGTTCTGAAAATTGATGTTAATAATGATTGCTGAGAATGGGGTTATGCAGGCATATAGTGTTTTACCAAACTGTTGTTACCACTAGAACCGTGTAGACTTGAAATGGGCCGTTGCAACAGATAGGCGAATTACTGTCATCTGGATAACCACATTGAAGAGGAAAAGGAAGTAAATGGGAAGTGAAATATTAAACTTACTACCTGTAGACGCATATGCGACATTCCGAGCTAGGTCTCATGGTATGGCAGCTACATACAAAATTTGAGAAGAATCTAATCAGCTTTTGTCAAGTTATGCTCCAGAAATGGAATGTTACGGACCAACTGAGAAATTCTGCCCATAGGTGGCGCCACCTGTAGACGCACATGCGCCAAACGCAATCCCAAGCGAGGTCTCATGGTAAGGTAGCTACATACCAAATCTGAGAGGAATCCAATTAGCTGTTGTCAAGTTATGCTCCGGAAACGAAATGTTACGGACCGACAAGAGAAAGTTTTGACCCTAGGTGGCGCCACCTGTAGATGCACATGCGCCAAACGCAATCCCAAGCGAGGTATCATGGTAAGGTAGCTACATACCAAATTTGAGAGGAATCCAAGCAGCGGTTGTCAAGTTATGCTCCGGAAACGAAATGTTACGGACTGACATGAGAAACTTTTGACCCTAGGTGGCGCCACCTGTAGACGCACATGCGCCAAACGCAATCCCAAGCGAGGTCTCATGGTATGGCAGCTGCATACCAAATTTGAAAGGAATCCAAGTAGCGGTTGTCAAGTTATGCTCCGGAAACGAAATGTTACGGACTGACATGAGAAACTTTTGACCATAGGTGGCGCCACCTGTAGACGCACATGCGCCAAACGCAATCCCAAGCGAGGTCTCATGGTATGGTAGCTGCATACCAAATTTGAGAGGAATCCAAGTAGCGGTTGTCAAGTTATGCTCCGGAAACGAAATGTTACGGACGGACGGACGGACGGATGGACAAGCTGAAACCAGTATACGCCCCCTACACTACATGTCGGGGGGTATAATAACATGAAAACCCAGTATTTCAAGATACTAGCAGAACAATAAGTTCAAACACTCATTTTCATCGTGGAGTGTGTGCCACTGAAAGTACCGCGGACCCGTGTTCACTAACTAGAAGGCTGTATTCTGCTCACGAGATCACCCCAGTCATGCCAGTTGGGAGAAATGCAATCTAGGTAAAAATAGATGGTAAATCAGGGGAATACCATCTAGATGTGATGCTGTGAAATTTTTTTACAAAATATTTGCCGATATTCTATGACATGCCCATAATACACCAATCACGACAATTTCTGCCTTTTCACTTTGACAATGACTGACGTTTAGTTCACAGATATCAACACCTTCGCACAGCATGATCGTTGGATATTTTCTACCACCTAACAAAACCAGACTTTTCCGCGGGAGTAAACCCTTTGATCTTTAGGTTTACCATGAACACTGTCTGGAAATTAATACTATATTTGGATACTGTTTCCCGATAATGTTTACTATATTGGTCCACGTGCACTGCTACCATGTGTAATTACTGGGGTGTGATTTTGAAATTGTTTCACCAAGCTAGTGACCTGATTGGCTAACAAATGTAGTTTGAAATTCGCATGAAATTTATATAGCGATGAAGTCAGATATAATATTCCGTGATATTATATCCGAGTTTACTGAGATTGGGAGAAATGGACAAAAAAATATAGATCTATAACCACCGAAAGATAATCAGATTGTTATTCATTGGTAAGAACACAGGGCGTGAAATAGCGAATTGCAATCCATTTGGATGTGTTGGTTTCCCAAACTCGCCCATGGACAACTAAAATTTGTTTTTCCTATTTTACACACTGGAACTACACTACAAAATTTTAGTTCCTCAGCCATTTAGGCTGTATTCCCACTCACGAACTGAAGTGTTGCTCACTTGCGCTATCCAGAGTCTATTGTTACTGCATTCATGCAGGAATGGCAAACTTAAATACCAAAGATGCAAAAATATTATGTATATGGGGACTCAAATAATATCAATTATCCAATCAGATTCCGTGATTGGTACTTCCTGTTTGCCAGTTGTGGTTCAGTTCACTAATCCACCGACAGAACTAGCACTTCCAGTTTATCTTCTGGTCCTATTGTGCAAGCCTCCCATTGGTTGACCCAAATGACAAAGTGTGACTGAATACCATATCCAAGGGCGTCGCCAGGGGGTTGTTAGGTGCAAATGACCCCCTCTCAGCACCCAACTGTAGGTTATTTTCCTATGTTAGACAGCACAGTACTGGGTTCTCCAATAAGTATAAGCATAGAAAACAACCCCTCTACAAGAAATCCTGGCGATGACCATGATATCCCGAGTGAAGATGAGTTACCTACCTTCCCCTCTGGAGCTAATGGACTTCTGGCCTGCAGTGCAGATGTCACAATGACCTTGACCCCTTGGACTTTACGGAAGAGGCCTGGCTGTTGGCCATGCTGGATGATTCCCTCTACTTTCAAGGTCATTCGGGTGTGGTTTGATACAGACACTGGTTCGGAGGCTGAGCGGGGTTGTGGAGAAATAGCCAGCTGTTCAAATAACACGAATAAAGCAATACTGTAAAGTTCAGCAACATATCACATCATAACTTGAAATGGACTGGCTTGACTAAAGCTATAATTGATATAGATTCCTTGATGCTGTTGTGTTAAGCGTAGTTTCATTATCAAAAATCTCCCAGAAAGTTTTAATTATGCTGAAAATTAATCTCTAACTTCACAAGCACTTTTTTGAAAAAAAAAAAAATGATGAGGCAGGCAGGTTTTTTGTCAGTTTTATTTTTTCTCTTTTGAGCAGACCAAATATATTCTTTTCTGGTACATCGATGCAGTAGTTTAATAAAATTACATGAAACCAGCAATGTTCTTTGAGTTACTTGAAAAGTCAGCCTTCAACAATACTTTTTCTTTCGAATAAAACATGACACTGAGTCAATGTCGAAGAATAGTACTTTAGCAAAACTTTGAGAGAGAAATGATGTGTGAAATGAGAAAACGAAATGTATGGGGTTTTTTCTGTGTGAAATAACAAATATTGGTGCAGCGCTAAAAGCTGATGTGGCGGTGCCTGTGATGATAAAAATTTTATGCAGCCTTACTGATATACAGTGTAAATTTAACCCAAATATTATCCTGATATAAATATAATGCTTGTAGAAACATATATAATTTCTGATTGCAACTATGGTAAATCTCCTAATAATTCAATCACCCTATTGAATTCAATCACCCCCAGTTTTGCAGACAAATTCAATCAGCTGTTCTAATTTATTTGATCACCTTATAAACTCAGAGGAAGAACAAAAAATAATAGATAATATGCATGATTTTGGACCATTTTATCAAATTCCTGCTCTAAAAAATGTTATCACCTCCTGATTTTCACTTCCTGTGATGGAATTATTATGGTATTTAGTGTATGCAGTGAGATCTGTACCACCAAACTACAGCTGACAAGTCATGAAACGACAACAACAGAAGATGATACCAAACTATAAACCAGATAATGTGAAAAATACTGCTTTTTGTTGCAGCGGCTCAATAATAATATAAACAATCCGGTAAGCAATCATAGAAATAATTATGCTTTACGAATTGTGTTGAGAAAAAAGTCTCACTTTGATATTGGTTGATTGTAAACTCTGGAAGAAGAAGCGTGGGAATCCTAATGATGAGGACAGGAGACTGTGTACTGCACAACATAAGATATCAATGTGCTGGAAAATAAAACAGACATGTCAATAATACATTACAGGAGACTGTGTACTGCACAACATAAGACATCAATGTGCTGGAAGATAAAACAGACATGTCAATAATACATTACAGCAGACTGTGTACTGCACAACATAAGATATCAATGTGCTGGAAGATAAAACAGACATGTCAATAATACATTACAAGAGACTCTGTACTGCACAACATAGGATATCAATGTGCTGGAAAATAAAACAGACCTGTAATTAATACATTACAGGAGACTGTACTGCACAACATAAGATATCAATGTGCTGGAAAATAAAACAGACATGTCAATAATACATTACAGGAGACTGTGTACTGCACAACATAGGATATCAATGTGCTGGAAAATAAAACAGACCTGTAATTAATACATTACAGGAGACTGTGTACTGCACAACATAAGATATCAATGTGCTGGAAAATAAAACAGACATGTCAATAATACATTACAGGAGATTGGGTACTGCACAACATAAGATATCAATGTGCTGGAAAATAAAACAGACATGTCAATAATACATTACAGGAGACTGTGTACTGCACAACATAAGATATCAATGTGCTGGAAAATAAAACAGACATGTCAATAATACATTACAGGAGACTGTGTACTGCACAACATAAGATATCAATGTGCTGGAAAATAAAACAGACATGTCAATAATACATTACAGGAGACTGTACTGCACATCATAAGATATCAATGTGCTGGAAAATAAAACAGACATGTCAATAATACATTACAGGAGACTATGTACTGCACAACATAAGATATCAATGTGCTGGAAAATAAAACAGACATGTCAATAATACATTACAGGAGGCTGTACTGCACATCATAAGATATCAATGTGCTGGAAAATAAAAAAGACATGTCAATAATACATTACAAGAGACTCTGTACTGCACAACATAAGATATCAATGTGCTGGAAAATAAAACAGACATGTCAATAATACATTACAGGAGACTGATATCTTATGTTGTGCAGTACACAGTCTCCTGTAATGTATTGACCTCATCTGACCCTTCCCATGTTAATACGACCCTATGTTACTGAAATAAAACGAACATGTCACGTAATACATTACAGGAGACTATGCTGCATAACATAAGACCCTCAATGTGATGGAAAATAAAACAGACATGTCAATGTATACATTACAGGAGACTGTGTACTGCACAACATAAGATATCCAATGTGCTGGAAAATAAAACAGACATGTCAATAACTTGCATTACAGGAGACTTGTGTACTTTTGACATAAGATATCCATGTGCTGGAAAATGAAACAGACATCAATAATACATTACGAGAGACTGTGTACTGCACAACATAAGATATCAATGTGCTGGAAAATAAAACAGACATGTCAATAATACATTACAGGAGACTGTACTGCACATCATAAGATATCAATGTGCTGGAAAATAAAACAGACATGTCAATAATACATTACAAGAGACTCTGTACTGCACAACATAAGATATCAATGTGCTGGAAAATAAAACAGACATGTCAATAATACATTACAGGAGACTGTGTACTGCACAACATAGGATATCAATGTGCTGGAAAATAAAACAGACCTGTAATTAATACATTACAGGAGACTGTGTACTGCACAACATAAGATATCAATGTGCTGGAAAATAAAACAGACATGTCAATAATACATTACAGGAGACTGTACTGCACAACATAAGATATCAATGTGCTGGAAAATAAAACAGACCTGTAATTAATACATTACAGGAGACTGTGTACTGCACAACATAAGATATCAATGTGCTGGAAGATAAAACAGACATGTCAATAATACATTACAAGAGACTCTGTACTGCACAACATAGGATATCAATGTCCTGGAAAATGAAACAGACCTGTAATTAATACATTACAGGAGACTGTGTACTGCACAACATAAGATATCAATGTGCTGGAAAATGAAACAGACATGTCAATAATACATTACAGGAGACTGTGTACTGCACAACATAGGATATCAATGTGCTGGAAAATAAAACAGACCTGTAATTAATACATTACAGGAGACTGTGTACTGCACAACATAAGATATCAATGTGCTGGAAAATAAAACAGACATGTCAATAATACATTACAGGAGATTGGGTACTGCACAACATAAGATATCAATGTGCTGGAAAATAAAACAGACACGTCAATAATACATTACAGGAGACTGTGTACTGCACAACATAAGATATCAATGTGCTGGAAAATAAAACAGACATGTCAATAATACATTACAGGAGACTGTGTACTGCACAACATAAGATATCAATGTGCTGGAAAATAAAACAGACATGTCAATAATACATTACAGGAGACTGT